>KZ270062.1:51200-61680 GCA_002249935.1 Onchocerca flexuosa
TGCTTACCTGCTACCAATACACAAAGAATAACCATTGCAGCTGCAAAAATTGCACTTGCAATGACACCACCATGATAGTCAAAATTGAGTACTGTAGTTTCAAAAGTTGTAGGCAAATTGTTTGGATCAACCCGAAAATTACCGAGGAAGAGATTGATTGCATCCTAAAATCATTATCATAAAGCCATACCTTTTCAAATAATAAAATTTCATTCCGTCGCTACGAGAACTCTTGAGGTAATAAGCTATCCGCACTGTATGAATTGGGGAATAATGAAAAAGTTAAAAAAAAAAAAATTTCAGCGACCTGTCTGTAACCATCTGCAAAATTGTTTCGGAAATAACGTGTAAAAGCATTTACGCAATCATTCCACGCTCCAGAAAAAGTCCGCCTACCGAAACGCGTATAATCAGCCTATGAAAAAAAAAAAAGATCTAAATAAATGTTATTACAACAATAGGAAAAGAATATAAAAGTCGAGAACGTTATGAAAATTCATAGCATGGCAAAAAATGCTATTACTGCATAAATGCTATTATTGTGATAAAATTGGTAAGTTTTAGAAAAACCAGTTCATGGAAATATTAGTAAGAAACTACAGAAAATCTATCAGTCACATTGATTACATGAAATGGTTTGACGCTGATATCATACCCACTTTAAGAAGGCATATAAAATATCATATCCAGAATGAAATTATGCTTGCAAAATGATTAACTACACTAAAGGATATATTATTCTTAGTTTTGAATGAAATTGAAAAGTTTGATCAAAGAAAAATTTATCAAAAATATTGTATCAAATTTCTCTTTCATTCAAAAAATAACCACTGAACCTTCAGTGCGCCTGTTCCTGCATATTGACGACTGCATTCATCACCATTATCGGCCCAAACTATAAATAATGCTGATAAAATGTATTTCACATGGCAATACATAAAAAGATCATAAATTTTTGATAACATTCAGAAACTGTGCCTACTTCTTTTGAAAGTAATAGATAATTCTGGATAACTATCCACTTCAAACCCATTACTAATGATCTTCATATAACACAACTGATCTTTCAGTGATTCCTGAAACGCATGTTTTTATGATTAAATAGAGTTATTATGAGTGAAAAAATCATTAATATTGAAAGTTGCAAGAAAAAATTTCATTATTAAGATCGAGACCAATTTTTATTAATAGTAATACCTTGCGACTCTATTGAAAAATTAAATGTGTTTAAAAGGAACAGTAAATTAATTTAAAATAGAATACTTTAGCTAACATCGACTGAACAACATTAGTTCTATCCAAACAATCCATACAGTTAGTGCGGAAAAATCCATTCTGTTTGCATATTTGTTCAGCAGAGTTCACTAGTAATGCAGAAAATCTGTAAAAAATATTGTTTGAACTAATTTGAGTTCAATTTTAACCAAATAATTATTACTTTTCAACTGTCTTGATCTATCGATGTAAGCAAAAAAAGCTTCTAAAGTTACAGGATAAAAACTTTGATGTTTTGAAACGTAAAATGAGGTTTAGCAGCACCTTACTGAGACTATGAGACTATTTTGTCTTCATCAAGATTATATAACATTGTCGCCGCATATAATTTAAATAAGTTTGAATAAAAGGAATTAATAACACTGATAGAAATACCCAAATTCTGTAATTTCGCCCCGAAGCTGTTTCTTGAGTATATCCAATCGACCCCAATTTAATGCGCTACATTCTTTATGAAAATCAAATGCGTTCAGTCTAAAAATACAATCAATTCGTTATTAACATAAAATCCAAGCTTCGAATTCAACACTTAAATTTGACTGTTTTACTTTAATCCTTTTTCACTTTCCAATTCTTCTTTTAGCAAATGCTAAACAGAACATTAAAGAGTTCAAATCGTTATGTTGATTCACCTGACAAAGTCTAAATTTGTACGTATAACAACTCGATCAAGCTCTCCACCAACACGCTTTTCACGTCCTTTCTGATTCACCAAATTTACGATTACCTAAAAGAGAGAAATTTTTACAGGTTGATAAATAGATTTTCCAAACTAAATATATTTAGTATTAACTTTTTTTAATGTTAGTTTTAATATAATTTAAAATGTAGATCTGATGATATTTGTAGGTTTAAATCTCACACATAATATAGATAAAAGTTCGAAAAACTTTGTATTCATAACGAAGAATGGATATTAGCAATAGTTATCACTCCAAGTATAAAAGCATGCCAAACAATTTTTTTCCTGTTTTTCTGATACTTTTTATGCAAATACTTGAAGTACTTACTATTCTGCTTATTCAAATTCAAATCATCAAATCAATTTACTCGTTTATTGAATAATAGTACTGTTAAGAAGCCAGAAAAAACATTAGCGAAATTACTAACATGCCTTCCCCCATAAATATTCCGCTGAATTATCATGTGTCGTTTAAAAGCTTCTGATTGATCATCAATAGGATTTAGTATTGGTTCCGGTTGCCAATGAAGATTTGGTCTCTGAGACCAAAACAATGGTATTGATCCTCTTACCTGCAAATTACATATATTTTATACTTGATCCAAAAACTTTAAGAATACTGCAAAAAAAAAAAAAAAAAAACGCATAAATTAGGAATTTATCGTCTAAAATTAAATCAACACCTATATTTTAAGAAAAAATACAAGAATTATTCATTTTTTCTGGCAGATTTGATTTGCAACATTTTCATAAAATCCTTCCTACTAACCTGTACCAATGCTGTTAAATATCGTTGTTTCGGATCGCCATCCTTATCGTACTCCACTAATTGCTCAGTTTCTACATAATTTGCCGAATGTCCATTAGCACTGACACCACGCATATAAAATCTTGTACCTGCTCTAAAACTCTTAAATTTTCAAATATTGCTTCCTCATACATAACATTCATTTTAACTTGTAACAAAATTCAATTCATTTAATCTGACTTCTCCCTGATTTTCTTTCGATAAGTTGAAAAATTCAATCAATATTCAATTGATAAATGGGACTGTAATTGTATCGAAGGAAGTAAGAAAGAAAGATCAATGTTATCGGACAAATAATTCTATTTCCACATCTTGGACTGAATGGCTCAAATTTAGTTAATTCATATCTTTGTCAAGTCAAAAGTAAATACATTCAATATTTACATTTTAGATTGTAAAAGGTTTTCTGGAAGAATTATCAAATTATGAATCCTTATGTATAATGTTTCCAAGTATGGTAACACATGAATCCTATTCAAAGTATTTCTTCAATAATGAATACATTGAAAGGAACACCAATTATGAATCGAAACAATCCAAACCTGTATATAGATCGCCGGGATATGAGACAAAGCTGGAAGATATGTCCATTAACTACACAACGACTAATATCAAAAAAGCCATGTATTATAGGAAGCGTGTAACGAAATAATTCGGGAATGGCTGCAAGAGGGGCCGACAAATATCGATTCCACACAAAACGTTCATCAGACTGAAAATAACATGAAAAGTGAATAAAAAAACAAGAAGTAACATATTGGAAATGAACAGACTAGAGATTAGAGTTAATTGATAAGCCTAATAAATCAAAAACTGTCGAAATTTTTTAAATATGCTAAACATAATTTCTCCTAGTACAACGAAGTTCAAACGATACTTCTCCTTATTTCTGCTGCACTCAACTGCTAAATGTTCGATGTAATGCAGCTATGAAACATGACAACGATACAGCATGCCTCAGCTAAATATGGCAAAAAAAAAAAAAAAAAAAAAAACAATCTTTACAAAAGGACAAAATTCATAACTAAATTTTAAGACAGAGAAAAATCTATTCAAAACATTAATGAAAAAACAGAAGTAACGAACTCGACCCATCATCGGAAGCTTTTTGAAGAGAGGTGTAGCATTTTCTGCTAACCATTGCGCTGAATGTGACAAATCGTACGTACGAGAGAAATAAAATCCACCGGTAGACAGTACAAGTTGGATCATATCAGTAAAATGCCGATTATACCAAATCTACAATGTCATTGCTTTATTAAAATTAGCATTTTCAATTTTCTAATGCAATCATGTGCAATTAAATAAAATGAAACGGAAGCATTTTTTGATGTAGTCAAATGCATTGGAATAAAAAAAAAAAAAAGATTTATTTAAATAGAATTAGAAAGATGATTTGCTATTTATATCATTTTTAAAGTATAGGCACATCCAATATCTTTGAAATTTCACTTTTCGTTTTTTAATATTCGACATTCAGCAACACATTTATATTATTACTTTCAATCACATCAAATAGTCAGAAATAAATAACCTGTTTTTCTGTCAAATGTAATGTTGTTTTCTCATATGGTATAATTTCGGTTTCGGTTATTGCCCATATTTCATGACCAGTTAAAACACCTTTAAGATTTGCTTTTGTTATAACTATCAATGCATTTCCTGAAAAAAAAAGTATTTCTTGCAATGTAATTTAGCAAAGTATTAGTAAATATTTATTTCTCTGTGTAAATAAGAATAAACAAATGAATATGAACATAAAGATTTGAACATATTAGTTCAAATAGATGCATTTAAATCATGTAAATTCTTACAAAACAGTTTGCATGATTTACGCATCACTCTTACATAACATTTACGAATGTTAAAAAAAGCAATAATTCAAATAATCACACCTGATACTAGCTTGATTATACCAACAATTCCATGAATAATTTTCACTTCAGCATCATGTATAAGTATTGGCTTTTCGGCACTTTCTAAATAAATATAATGTATTAAATAACGAAATACCAAATTTCAAAAAACTTAAAAAAAATCTTGGAATAAGTAAACTATCGCTATATAACGAATGGAAACTAACTTACTTATCAAACTTAATTTTCCTGAATTACGATCAATTTCCAAATATGTATCTGAAACTAATCCACCATCTCGTCCTCTTGGTTCCAAACAAAATTTTCCCGGAAATATACACCTGAATGAAGATAGAGAAATGGAAATTCTGCAAATTTTGAATAATTGGCAGATTTGAATGTTGTATTTCAACAACTGATACTATATGTTCTTCTTTATCATATAAAGACATCTAGCATGCAATCATGTCACTGCCGAATAATCATTCTTTCAACAATATTTCGATAGTTACAGTATAATTATAACATAACTATAATTGCAACAAAATGGCGAAATTACATCTACAGTTTTGAGGAAAATAGTAATAGTAATAACAATGAAAATAACTGAAAGTGAACGGCGGAAATCTGAACAACTAAATAATGTATCCAAAATTATGTTTGGAAAGCTTACAAATTAAGTTGTTCATAGATGTCTGTCGGTTCTTCCATAAATTTCAAATGCTCGAATTGTGGCTTAATCTGATACTGAAAAATATTTCACTTTATACTATTTTTCTATCAAATATTCACACAAAAGAAATTAAATTCTAAGAAAATTTGAATTAAATTTGAAAATTTACTATTCCAATTCTACAAATTTGAATAAACGTACTATAAATTGCGGCCTTTTCACTGTTTTCTCTTTTTTTTTTTTTCGTTCACTTCTTTCCCCAAGTTTTTTTCTTTTTTTCCTGCAAATAAATATACGTTTCAATTACATATAAATATATATGTTTGAGAATTTCTCCACACAATCTATGCTTCAAATTATCTATCCAAAAAAATTTTTTTAAGACGTAAAACCATATTCAATTTCACGTAACCACATTCAATTTCACGTAATGTTTCAATGATTTGAACAATATTGTTCAAATTTCCATCATCGCACTGATTCTGCGATTCAAGCAATTAGATGAACTCCCAAAAGTATCACTTATCACTTATCACTTTTCAAAAGTATCACTTATTTACGATTCAGCAACAACATAAACTATCCAATTCTATCAATCGCGATCCAGGCAAAAACGTGAACTTCTAAATATTGTCGGAAAATTCCGCAAAATGATTTATAATAAGCAAGGAATGATAAAACTCAAGAAGTGTGAAAACAATTAAAAATGAACGAAACGCCACGTTTATCATCAAAGAGAAAAACATGTTTGTCGTCAAAAGTTCCAATTAACATGTAAACAAAGCGTTGTTGATCAATCATGAGACGATAAATTGGAGATCAGGAATGAAAGAGGAATCCCGAAATGATGTATAAAGTTTGGATTTTGGAAAAAAGTCACTTTTGCTACAAATTATCGCAAAAAATTTTCGATGAGAGCAATTTTTCTACAAAATCTCTAAAAGTTGCGACAGTTTCATAACGACACAATCAACGCTTCAACAACAACAACAACAACAACAACAATTTGATCGCCTCGATCAACAAGAGCGATAATTTAGCAGAAGGTCATTGTTAGCTATTCAGATTGCTGACCTAGTTGAAGTCATAAGATCAAGATTTCCAGTTCAAATTACAAATCAATCAGATCTTCGCTCTTCAACAAGTTTTTATCCATCATGATCCAGACAATAATGTGAATTTCTGGATACTACCCGTCGCGATTCAGGCAATAACCTGAAGCTGGCGATTCGTTCTGACTGATGTTTTTGGAAAATTCCTGATTATCGATTGCATTTTTCGATTTCTTCCGGAGTGTTTCGTTTCATTTTATCTTATCACTCTCTTATCACTCTGTATTATTTCTTACATTTATGCACTCCCACTTCTTTTTCATTTATTATAACTACCTATAAACTTCCCTCATTCCTTAGTACTTTTAGAAGACAATATTATGTTTCTTTGAAAAGATATTTTATATATTATTAATCTTTGATCTCATATAATAGGTATTACATTGAATATTACATATATCAATTTATCCATCACAGATAATATTTGACCTCAGAATGGGAAAGCTTTGAAACGATCGATCCGATCCGATCGATATATTTCATCTAGGGTTCAAAGTCCACATGTTCATTTGATTGCTTATACGTGTTTTTTTCATTTCCAATAGAGGATACAGTATGTTTATTTCCCAAATATAAAATCAGGATTCAGGATAGGGGAAAATAGAAATCAGGATTCGATATATGTAAATAAAAATGTAAATAAAAAATGTAAATAAAAAAGTTTGCAGACTAACAGCTGAACAAATTCCTAGTTCATTCGTCTTCTTCTATTCGATTTATTTTGCAGGGAGGAAAGGAATTCCATTTCAGGATGGCAGAAGTACGTGAAATACCTTCTGGAACATATAATCTGAAACTTGGCGAATCATTCCATGAACGAGGAGAAAAGCCTGTTTATCATACGCTTCGATGTAAGTATTTTCAGTTGTCAATTAATTTTAATTAATCATTTTGTTTATTTCGATATTTTTCTGATAGAAATGTGAAAATCATCGAGATTTTTCGAGGAATTTGCATCCAAACAATTCAAGAATAGTTTATCACATTTGATACATCCTTTGTTTGTTTTATGAATGGAATTATTTAGCACAGTGACTTTTCTATAAATAAGTTCTATTCATATTCCAATCAGAAAGTTTTTCTTGTTTCTTGAGTAATGAAAAAAAATGTACATTTCCAGTTGATTTCAAACCGAAATCGTTAGCTGGCGAAAAAGAAACGTTCATAGTATTTGGTGGAAATGGTGATGTACAGGTCCTTTTTTTTTTTTTTTTTTACTTTATTTTTATGATTTTTTAATCTTTTAAAGGTTTTCGAAGTTTTGAACTAAAATAATATTTGCGGCGAATTCATCAGATCAGTATTCGAATTCTGGATAGCAGTTTTCTACATAGATTTTTTTCAGGAACATTTGACCATTTATAGGCATTTCCATGAGATTTAAAATAAGAAATTTCATGAAAATGATTCAATCTTCAGTTATTTTTACAGGTTGCAGTACCAGGTGAAGGCGATGCTTTAACAGTCTTTAAAGGGGCACAAAAACCGGTGAAAGGCGAGAAAGAATGTTTACTCTTTTTCGATCACTTGACCGGTGAAATGAGAATTGAAAAGCTTTCATCTATAATGTCTGTGAAGAAAACAAGGTAACATTTTGTAGTAGTTAAAATGATCAAATTTGAAATTACCTGTTTAAGATATCTTATAACGATGTGTGGCAATAGTAATAGGTAGTAAGAATGGAGCAATTCGATATTTGTAAAGTGTGGTAGAGAATATTTTTTAGAAATTACGATTATGCTGAGAAGATCTCATCACTTTTTCAGAGATAAAGGCCAACTATTGGAACAACTATTAATTTACTCAGTGAGTAAGTTTAATGATCTACAGAAAGAAAACTATCTTCCTTTTGGAAAACTTCTATTTGATGTATTATTACATCCCTTTGCATAAATTTTGAATGAAAAGTTACAATATTAAGACTCATTTTTCAGCTTCTTAGTAAAGTCCGATTAATGATCGATATATGCCCCTCTCTGCAATTGTTGAACCGAAATATTTTTGTCGTACTACAGTTGAAAAAAAAAAAAGCATTTTAAATATAAGATTGGATATGTATTTGAATTTTCAAAATTGTTAATAAAATGAAGATTTTTTCTTAGAATGAGTGAAATTTGAACTCATTTATTATGGCAATTTGATTAAGAATATTTGGATACCTCAGTTGTAGTAAAATGTTATAGAGGTAACGAAGATAGCGCCTCTATAAGATTACGAGCCGAAATTGAACGATTAAGGAAAGAAAGTGGAGAAAACTCAGATGATGAAATGGGTGACACTAAGGTTGTTTTTTTTCCTTTTTTTTTTTCATTTTTGTCATTTTTTTTATGTAGTATTCACAATGGATTTTGATATCTTACTAAGTTCACATTTCAAATTAAATTTATGATTCCTGCAGATTGAAGAGTATTGGTACTAGAAATAGTCAATAAAACATCGCCATAGTCATCGTCTTCGTTTAGAAGGCCATTTCATTATCTTAGACATTGAATGACTAAATAGTTGATTATAGTTATTTGTTTAACATTCTTGTCAGGTTCCTGATATGATTAATTATTGGGTTTCAGAGTTCAAGCGGTTCCTCAACAGTTGCATCATCCGAATCAGGTGATTCCGATTCGGAGTGTAATGATGGAAGCAGGAGATCAGCATCGATGGTATCGAAAAATATGCACATCAGTGATGATTCTAGAAGTAGGAGTAGTGATTCTGGCGATGACGACGATTTACAAGGTTCTTTATTTTATATTCGAATTCTTCATCTTTTTTTTTTTTTTTTTTTTTCGTTTTATATCGTTTTATACTGACTATAAACTACGATAACAGCTGCCGAAAAGCGTAAGGAATTATGTCCTCCATATTAGTATATAAGATTAACTGTTTTGATTTTAAGTACGTCTCTCAAGATGGCAAGGTATGACTATCTGTTGTTGAGAAATATTTCTATTTGAAATGTCACTTGAGAAGTTACTGTCTGAGATTCATGGAAGGATACTTATCAAGAAAATCTTCGAATTCAAAATATGTAGTAGCTCCATACCCTTTCTTTATTGCCATTTTCTATTTTTGTATTCTCAAATATTTTTTAAGAAGCACTGGAACAACAGCTACGTTCACAATCGATGCCGTTAATTGAAGAAACAAAACAAAAACAAATTAAGTCATATCCTCCACCACCGCTTCACAGCAATACGAAGAAATTATTGCACGATGATTTACAGTTAAGTGAAAGTTCGGATGAAGATTAGCAGTGTTTTCCTTATTTGTAAATGTTCTTCGAACAAAGCTATTTTGAAGAGTTCTTTTGGGTTTATTTCGAGTTGTAATATTTTGTCAAGTTTTAAAGAAATGAAACGAGAAGTTTTTTCGATAGATTAATTGCCGCAACTAATAATAGCTTATTAGGGGGCAGTTAATCTAAAAGATTGTGGCAGTTAATCTAAAAGATTAAATGGGACGATCTGATGACTGAAATCTCACTTTTTATCAGGCATATGTTATACCACTATTGGTAAATTATGCTTAATAACCTAGGTTATCTTGATAGGTTCAATAAAATGTATGTATATGAAGGCAGGCTTTGGATCATTGTAACATTTTATTCTTATCTTTCAAAAAGTTATAGACCTGGTTAGTTTGTTTTTGATATTTCAGCAAATTTTATGAAGATTTTTGATTTTATTTTTTATTTTTTCAGCCAACTGTGCATTATTATATTTGTATAATGATTAAATAGACTATTGGGTTGGTTTGTTTGGTTAGCTAATCAAGCTTTTTTTTTTGTTTTTGTATATTTATTCTGAATATTTGGTTATGTTTGACATATTTGTACATCAATGTTTGATGAAAACGATTTGAACTATTGGTTAAATTGGACCAACAAATCTGATACACAAAAAATGTGCTATCATGGAAGAATGAGCAATACAATCGTTTTTATTAATAATAGACTCTGTTTTATTGACTTGCGAGAATATTAGAATCATGTCGTTGGAAAGATACGAGAATATTAGAATCATGTCGTAATTACAGCATCATCTTATTTTTGCAGAAATTTACAATTTACTGTAAATT
>KZ270064.1:0-16086 GCA_002249935.1 Onchocerca flexuosa
TATATTATGCATGCTTGTAAATTATTCCTTTCCCAAAACTTATCTTATCTAGAATGAGACTTAAGCACGGTTTAAGTGAAGCCATTCTATGATATATTCGTCGAAGCCTGAATGTAATTAATGAAGACAGAACTATAGTTGTGACTTTGGAATCATCTATGACCGATCGATTAGAAAGAAGCATAGAAATTAAGGCTAGTAGCTAGCATTCGTGAACCTTTTTGGAAATATTGATATGAATTTCTTCAGATATATTTGTACTTCTATTAAATAAGGCATCTTATCAATTTGATTATGTAGTTTAGCGAAATAAAGTCGCTTTCTCAGGTTTAGACTGATTTCTTGTTATCATGTTCAGCTAATATTTTATACGTTGCATTGCGCTCCCAAAACGCTAACCGTTTTATGGAGTTCAGTCTGATGAAATTGCATTGATATGATATTTTTTCTTATCTCTTAGTTTCGCTAATTCGGTGATATTTATTGCGCTTTTTACCGATTTTCTGATGAAAAAGGAAATTGTAAGAAGTTGGGTGCAACTTCTCGCAACTTCTTCGTTAATTTGATCAATAAATTTTGGTGACGGGTAGATAATTGATCCTATAAAGTTAAGCATATTTCTCTTATTTATATTTCTAGTCATCATATATTTTTAATAAATAAGATTCTCGATCATAGTAGTAGCGTATATTTGTTTTTTTTCTTTTTTTTTTTTTTTTTTTAGAGTTTTATTGCTTTTCTTTTATTTAATTGCAAATTTACAATTGAAACTTAATAAATAGGAAATTTAATTACATTATTGAAAGCATCATCATATAATATTCAATTGTATTATATAGTTGTCGATGTTTTTCCTGACTTTTTTTTCTCGCCTTATATCAACAAATTTTTCGATTCAAATGACTAAAATTAGGATATTCTTTGAATTCTTTGATTTTTGATTCCGGAAAGCTGATTAAATTCTTTCGGTTAAATAAGTGAAAGGAGAGGAAAGAAAAACTCATTTAGATCAATACATTGACTATCGAATATCAGTTTCATTCTTGTGAAACGATGTGTTAATTTATTGTAATTAGTTAAACTTTCTGGTTAAGTTTGTAATTTTTAGTGAAATATATCTTGCAGAAATGCCCCGATATAGATCATATCCGATATTAGAATGAAGAGCATATGTTCATTCACTTCGTCTACTTTATGTAGAACTTACATCGATTTACTTTCATTTTTTCAAGTGACATTTCAGAATAGGCGAATTACTCAAAAAATTTTCAATAATTGCTCTTTCTTCAACAATTTATAAATATTAGATAATATTAAACGTCAGCAGGATTTCTAATCTTTGCTAAGAAATCTAAGTTCGATTATAATTTACCTATAAAAAAAAAGAAAAAAAATCATCTAAATGAGATGAATTTAATTGTGCGTTAAGGAATATGGAAATCTGATCTAGAAATCTAATCCTATCAGAAGACACTTTGTTTCAAAGATCCATTTGTGACTCTTTGTGTCAAGTTAAGGTCAACGATATTTTTAATGTCATCGTGTACTAATCATCGATCATGTAAAGATCAAGTGATAGATTTGTTTAAGTTAACAATGAATTTTTACATTGTTTTAAGGAATGCTTCTGGCTGTAAGGAATCTCGAGAAATCGTGAGAAGTTTGCGCTATTTTCCAGCGATTGAACATTAATTTCTCAATTCGGTTATGAGTGCGAACGGTTTCTCTGTCCTTCCGAATGGATTCGACAACTTGGTTAATTCCGTCGATTTAGTCAGTGCGACACTCACTGATAGTTTGAACGAATTAAGCAAGGTTAGCAATAGTTGTTCTATCTGTATTTAATCACTTCTGAGAACTTCCAAATTGGTTGAAATTTCTAAAAAAAATTTATCAAATTGTCGCTATTCTTGTTAAAACCGTTTTATTCTCCATAGCAGTTTCTTTTTTCCCCTAATTTAAATTCAACTTGCTGTAATTTCCAATATAGAAATGGAATGTTGGTGAATTATTTTAAAAGGATTCTTATTGGAAAGACATGATAGGATCAAAATTTAGCAATAAATATATGGACTTTATTTGTAAAGAATGGAAAATTAACTCGTTTAATATCTTCATATGATATATCACCTTCATAACTTAACCAGAAGATGGATTTGAAAAAAAGACGTCCATTTAGCCACTTGAAAATATGAATTTTTTTTAGTCACTGTTAGCTCTTAAACTTATTAGCTAAGAACTGTCAAATTAATACCTAATGTTCTTGGCAAACTTTGGCTCAAGTTATTTTCAACTAATTCTAATATTGCGTTACATAGATTTTCATCTCTCTTTTTCCAAAATCGAATAATTCTAGGAATACAGTAAACTTCGACTTTAATTTTTTTTTATTCACTTTTTCTTTTTTTGCATTGCTTCCTACTCTAATTTAATATTTTTTGTCTTATGTTTAGTATTTCAATGTTTCATGTCGCGTTGTTGTCTTCCAAAATCATAATTATAACTTTTACAGAAAATAAAGATTCATATTTCTAACACTTCGTTATTGAAGTGTTTTTCGAATTCATCACCATCTTTGGATGGATAATTTCAAATAATTTTGGATAATTTCGATTTTCGATTTTCAAATTACTTTTCGAAAGAGGTATTTGAATCATCTTTCAAAAGTGGATGATGTAATTTCAAAATTTTTGGACACAAAAATTGTTTCATATTGTAGTACTATATCAAAACTATTCGAACATTTCCTCCATCAAGCTTCTTTTCTAAATATTTGATAGCTTTCGAACGACTTATAATTAATTCTTAGAAGCGCACTACCAGAATATTAGGATCTTTTTGAGATGCCAAAATATTTAATCTGATTATACGAAACTTCAAAGACAAAAAGTATAAGGTTGAGCGTATACATCTCAGAAATGAATAACATGTTAATCAGATAATAAGTTCGTTCTGTCTATCAATTAATTTATCGGAGAAATCATAATATCATTTCATGAAATATCAGTATAATCTAGTTTCTTCAACATTACTAATATTTTTAATCCTTTATTTTTTTAATTTGTATATTTGCACAAATCATGTAATCCTCAGCTCTTTGTCATGTTATCAATAAAGCACCATTTTCAATTTTTAGATAAATTGAATTGTACTGTTTTACATGTAATATCTTTTCAGGTCTTATAAGGATCGAATAGTTCCATTCTTTTAATAAATTTTTTATCAAGCTTTAATAAAGAAATTGCAGATTCGTCAAACATTGTTCACATACGACAACGGAAATGATTCAGAAGATTACACGATCATTCTCCGGGAACATACAAAGTCTTTTATCCAACAAATGGATGCAATTATAGAAACATTGAAAAGCTCACGTGACGTCGTAGCAAGTAGCCATTTGAACGATAACTATAACAGGTTTTATTTCAATTTATTCAATTAAAAAAAATAAAATTTAACAAACTCAGATTTGATCCAGACTAAAAATTCAGGTTTGATCCAGTCCACATTTTTGATGTAGTTAGATATATAATCGAATATTGAATACTTGAAAAAGATACGAAATATAATGAATTCATGAATTGATATTTAATATTATTTATTGATTGCTATGAAAGAATGTGTGCATGGTCGTACATAATGTTACATTGTATTATCGCATAGAGATATATTGTAAGAAGGAAATATTTAGAATAATAAATCCAATAATTTCTGTTTTTTTATTTTTTCAAATATCTTCCCCAACTGATACACCTTACTTGTTCTTCATTTTATTGTATTTCATATTTTTCATCATCAGTTCTTGTGTTGTGCACGGCTATGCATCCATTCTGTAAATTCTATTTGGTATAGTTACAGAACTTAGATCTTTCTGGAAACACTCACATATTCACAAATAAACATATTTAAATCATATCATGCAATATAAAGTTTTTGAAAGTATAGAATAATCGGAAGTATAGAATAATCTTAGATGGTTATCATGACGTATACCAAAAACATACTTTATCCTGAAAATAGGATGGAATCAGCTACAAATAGTTGGGATGTTGCATTGCTAAATTCCGATAGAAATAGCAATGAAGATGGCATGTCAAGTGATGGAAGCGATAAGAAAACAAGAATAGATGGTGATCAATTGCATAATGATATCAGTGAGGAACTTGAAAAGGGTGCTGAAGATCCCGAAATTACGGAAGGAAATACTGAACAAGATCAAGATAAATCAGATAATACTGAAACGCCCGAATACGATGAAATAGTGGATTTGGTAAGAAATTCGAAAGTTTCCCAAATGCAATTTATTTTGCTTTGTTTCAACTTTTTCTAGAAATATTTAGATAATATGAGCAATCTTTCCGCTTCTTTTTTTCTTTTCTGTTTTATAGGAAGAATTTTGACTTTATCAGATTTTTGTATTTTGTGATTTTTTTTTTTTTTTTTGAAATCATTGCAGCGTCCATAAAGATCTTTAAAATAAGATTAGGTTGTAGAAGTCGTACATTATTGTGGGTTATTTTTATTATATCTTATGAAAAGAAAAAAAAAATAAGGAAAAAATTTATTTATATATTATGCATGCTTGTAAATTATTCCTTTCCCAAAACTTATCTTATCTAGAATGAGACTTAAGCACGGTTTAAGTGAAGCCATTCTATGATATATTCGTCGAAGCCTGAATGTAATTAATGAAGACAGAACTATAGTTGTGACTTTGGAATCATCTATGACCGATCGATTAGAAAGAAGCATAGAAATTAAGGCTAGTAGCTAGCATTCGTGAACCTTTTTGGAAATATTGATATGAATTTCTTCAGATATATTTGTACTTCTATTAAATAAGGCATCTTATCAATTTGATTATGTAGTTTAGCGAAATAAAGTCGCTTTCTCAGGTTTAGACTGATTTCTTGTTATCATGTTCAGCTAATATTTTATACGTTGCATTGCGCTCCCAAAACGCTAACCGTTTTATGGAGTTCAGTCTGATGAAATTGCATTGATATGATATTTTTTCTTATCTCTTAGTTTCGCTAATTCGGTGATATTTATTGCGCTTTTTACCGATTTTCTGATGAAAAAGGAAATTGTAAGAAGTTGGGTGCAACTTCTCGCAACTTCTTCGTTAATTTGATCAATAAATTTTGGTGACGGGTAGATAATTGATCCTATAAAGTTAAGCATATTTCTCTTATTTATATTTCTAGTCATCATATATTTTTAATAAATAAGATTCTCGATCATAGTAGTAGCGTATATTTGTTTTTTTTCTTTTTTTTTTTTTTGTTTTTGCTGTTATCAGTATCTTCAAACATTTGAATTTTAAGTCCAAATATACTCAACAGTTTATATAAATTACAAACACATTTTGAGTTTTCCTTTCTACTTCCAGATTTCAGAAGTAAGTTATCAAAGACCTTAAGCAGAAGACTGCGAAAGTTGTATTTATTGAATTTCTAGACTCATTTAATTGAATGAAAAGCTTTTTCTTATCTAAGTGACGACAGTATTTTCAAATATCTGAATTGTTGGTATTATTGAATATTTAATTGGATCAGTGAAAAGCAGATTTGATAGTTTCGTTGATGTAATTGGTTGTAAACCATCATTCTTTGGATAATATTCAGCTTAAGATGAAATCGAATTTCTTGATAATTTAGAATACCACTTCGTTATATTTAATCCAGAAATACTGATTTAAATTGATTCGTGTACAAATATTATTTTAGGATACTGATACCAGTGAGATTGGCGAGGTTGTTGATCGGTGTGAGTTATCGAAATCTACTTCTTTTCGGAGCAGCTCAGATCGAGAAACCTGCGATGAAGGTTAATCCTTTGTTTTAGGTAGTAGAAAACCATTCAAAAATTTATCCTATTCATGAAATACTGAAAAAACGCTTACTTGCAAATGAGAACATTATTATCACTGTCGGATTTCTAACCTCTGGATTTTGATGAATTTTCTTATTTCCAGATGAAAAAAAAGATGCAGGAGAAGAACCTGTAGATTTTATTGGTGTCGAGGATTTCACCGAAGAAGATTTGGAAGTAAGTTATAATGGAATGAGTTAAATCTGAAAATCGGTTTTAGAATAAACTGTAAATATAAAATAAATTTGTCTTAAAATGAATTATGGAAAACAGCAACCAGCAAGCATCTTTTGAGGTTTATTGGCAGCAACAAAAATGATTATATTCTGATTTTCATCACGATGATTTAGACGTCTATATTGCATAAATAGTAAATCAACTGCAACTGCAAAAAATTATTTCAAAAAATTAGGCTGTACTTGCATGTTACCTTATTTATACAACTTTTTAACATAAGAGTGGAATTAGCAAGTGTGTTAGCAGAAAGTGAAATAAACAACTATATAATTCAGATGGATAAGAATTGTTTTGTGAAATTGGAAAAAAAGATTTTTTTTCAATTTTTTCCGGAAAAAAAAAAAAAAAAACAAATTCGTAAAGATAAGCAATTGTTTTAATACACCAATTGTAGGTTTTAAAACAGTATAATGTTTGTCCATCATATGTTGAAGTGATACAGTGTGATAAAGATCCACAGTTGAAGGCAGTGATGAATTCTTTGCAAAAGGTATTTTTGAATTTACATTTTATTAAAGGTCTACGAAGCATCATAAAATCGATGAGATTATTTTGAAAAAAGTGAAAACGAAATGTTGATGATTTGGAAGTTGATATTTTCAAAGAAATGCTAATTTTATTGAAAAATAACCCTTATTATATTTCAACGCCATTGTATCTCTAGTATTTCAGTCATTATATCAGCTTAATTATGTAATTAAGATTGCATATGAAGAGTCGGATAAAGCAGTTAATTCTGATGGATCAAATTCTGAGGGTGATTTCCTGTTGAAGGCTGGTACCAATTTGCTTAGAAATGAAAAACAGAAGGCAATAAACTATAAAACATACACACAAAGCAATTCTGGGAGGAATGCTATGGATGGGAACGCACAAGAATATGATTATATTGAGACGGATCATAGTGAGGTAGGTTTTATCTCGCTATAAACTATTCAGAATATGTGCAAAAATATTTTCAGTGTTGTACTATCATGAAGTCTCATTTGTTACGCCACTGCATCTTGCTTCTTTTTCTGCCGCTACTAATATGTCTACCACAAAAAGGCGATAATACTAAATTCATCGAAGTTTCGCTTTTTTTTGAAATATTTTCCATGAATGCAATCTGGAGGCAAATGTTAAAATTTTAACCAATGTTAAAATTTGATAGTCTAGGAGTCTATTGGATAAAGGACAACATATGGTTGCTATTGAATTTGCTAATATAAAAAACATTCGGTAGTGCAGATACACAAAAATAAATCATTTATTATTATTATCTTCCTTGACTATCAAATTTTAACATTAGTTTTCTTAATTGAACTTTTAAATTAATTTAGGTATTTATGGTACTTCAGTAGTATTATTAATTCCTTTATTTTTAAGGATGATGTGAAGGAAAAAGAAGAATCCAAGGAGGATGAGAAAATAGATAAGAAAACAACATCTCGTCCGGAGTCAGAAGCCAGACGCAGAAAGCTTTATGATCGAGGTATAAAAACAGATGAACCAGAGCGAAATGCAGCAGCAAATAAAAATAAGTATGATCTTTTTATATATTGCATTCTTTTCTCTAACAAGGAAGTTTTAAAAACCGCTGACTTTTGATGAAAAAGAAGCCCATATTTTTTTTAAATTTTCAGTAGATTCAATAAAATAGATAAATCCTCGTATTTCAGACTAGAGTGTAATTCAGATACTGCTACTTATGTTAATGATGAAACTTCAAGTGATAATAACTCATCGAAAACGGTTTGTTATTGCCTTGTTTTTAATTCTTTTAAGACATCCCATACTAATTATCGTTGCCTCTATGAGAAGACGACAAATTGTTTGCAATCCATGGGAATAGGAAAGGCAAGAAAGAATAATAAGACCGAGTAAAGGATGAAAGATTTTATTGCTATTCAATTCCATTTCCCAAGGGAATTGGAAGTATACGGATATTTTGAAAACAAGAGCCAAATATTTCAAGTATTTGAATAATATTAATATGTTAGAAGAAATAGAGTATTTACTGCTTGTAAACTTAGATGAAAGTTATTTCGCACTAATGCAGTTACTAATAATAAAGAATTTATGCTGACTAACCTGATTTCTATTGATAAACCTTGTTGCTTAATATATTATACTTCCTTTACCAATATTTTTATACAAGCCAAAGCAGTTATTAAAATTTTATAAAACCTAGCTAGTATACTACTTTTTCTATCTTGGCTCGGATAATAAATAAATAAATGCCAAATTTATTCAAATATTACAGTAGAAAAAAGAAACATACTATTTTTTTTTCCTTCCCATAATATGATGTGCTGGTAATATTTCTTTAAAGAAATAGAGGTAATAAAATATAATATTCCAGTACTTTTTTCTGTAAAATTATCTTTTTTTGAGAATGATCATCTCAAAAAAGATCGTCTTCTGAGCAAGCGTTTACTGCTAAGCGATAGCGAAATGGAATCAACCGATGAAGAAGAAGGAAAAAAAGCTGGAAAAGGCATCAAAATTGTCGAAGAGGGTAAGAGGAAAGGAAATAGAAAGTAAGGATTTTTCGTAAATTCCCTTTTCTTTTATTAGATCCATATATGGTTCAAAAAAATCGATGGATTTTTAAATCAGTTTAATTGTACAAAGTCTAGGGTGATTTGCCATCATAATTTTACGATTCATTCCGAAATATTTGCTGAAATTTTAATTCTGATCTTATTTCACAGACGGAAGCAAATACATTCTTCGGATTCTGAAGCATCCTTCAATACTGTGGAATCAGACACCAGTAATAGTATGGTTTCTGAATTAATTGATGCTGACAGTGATATTGAATTGCCCAATTCAAGTGATGAGAATGACAGTAAAACATCACATAAAAGCAAAAATACACGTGTGAAGTTTGTTTATTTACTTATTCTTTCTTTCATACTTTTTCATTGAATATTTCGAAGAAATTTTCGAGAAAGAATTTAATTTCTCATTGAAAACTAGTTCATATGTTTACGATTCAATTTGCTCACATTATGAGAAGTTTTTGATACTTCCAGATTGAAGCGAAAGCGTGTTCGCATTGATGATGATGTCGATGAAGAGGAAGAAGATAATGGCAATATATCAGAAGATCCGGAAAATGATAAGATAAATAAGAAATTGTCAAACAAAAGAGGTACTCGGAAAATTATGGCCAAAGAACAGTTACAAAAAGATACGATCGACGCTGAATTGGCAGAAAAAGAGCGAAGGAGACGTTTGGAAGCAAAACAAAAAGAGGTAGAATATTTTCTACCTATTGATTCCATTTGTTTTTACGATTAGATACGAAAATAGGAACACTGCAATAATTTTAGGATTTTATTCAAATTTTTAATTATATATCAAAATCAACAAGTACATGCTCTTTTCTTCGTAATTTCATAATATTTATGACTGAAATCGAATACTTTAAAATATGATATAGATATTTCTTATTTCTCTTTTTCATTTTTAAGGTCGTTTGTTATTTGAAGTTTTTTGATTGCCTTTTAACTTGGAATTGATATTGCCATTTTAGATGGAGTTTAATACTTTTGTTTTAAGCTACTCAATATTTCTTTTTTCTCGCTATAGCTGAAAAGCTTTAGTAGACTACATCTTCGTTTATGTATCGCTTTTTTAATTTTCTTATGTAATGCGAAGTGATATCTAATGATTTATATCAAAAACCCTTTAGACATAAATTTTAATTATTAGTTATTGATTATTTATTCGCTTTTATAATTAATTGTGTAATATTCAGAGTATTAGTAATTTAGTTCAATGGAATCGAATTGGCTGATGGACCAGATTTGGCAACTGCGTTAAATTCCTCATCACAAGTCACGAAACAGCAACGTTTGAAAAGTGTTATCCTGGATCCCGATAAAAAAGGCAGTCCACCGTGTCCGGTATCCGTACATCCCTCACTGGTCACTTTCTTGAAACCCCATCAAGCTAAGGGTATTCAATTTTTGTATGACAGTTCGATCGAATCATTGCAGCGACTAAATGAAGATGGCGGTGGCGGTATCCTTGCTCATTGTATGGGCTTGGGTAAAACCCTACAGGTTATTATCATTACTATGTTAAATTGATAGTAGATGATGATAATCGAAATGCTAACATAGGCTGTTTTAGAAAATTTTTGAGGCAAATGATTGGTATTTCATTTTTAGAACATTTTAATTCTGTAAAGTTGTTTTTCTGAGAGTGCATAAAGCGTTTAGCACAAGATTTTCCGTAAAGTTCAAGCTTCCTAGATTTTTCTTGCTACTAAAGTCATTGTAACTGTCCAGTTCTTCTTTGTAGCATCTGCTTAAGCACGGCCTGTAATCTCCCGAAAGATTTTCATGACATTATCATTCATCATTCAGACAGACTCGTTCAGTTATTAAGATGATGATGACCATTATATTGTGAAACATGCATTTCCAATTTTCATTGAAAAAAAATATGTTTTATTTAGATGGATGACTTGTTAAGAAACATTTAGGTAATCGCTTTCTTGCACACTGTAATGATGCATCCAAAATTGCGTGATCACCTCAAGCGTATCTTAATTATTGTGCCCAAAAATGTCGTATTAAATTGGTACAATGAATTCGAGAAATGGCTTGATAATGAGAATATCGACAGAGATTTGGCCACAATTAATGTTATTTTTATCAATTTATTTGAACTATTTTTAAACTTTGATTAGGAAAAAAAATTTAATGATTATTAAAATCTCGCTTCTTATCAGATGTTGCACCATATTCATCGCTCGAATCTGCCTGAGATCCAGAAGTTATTAATGCATTCTAACAGTAGAAGGCGAAACTAAATAAGAAAAAAATTATGAAAAGAAAGAAAAGTGACTTCACCGCCTGCATACTTATCAGACTTTTCGAATCTGATTTTTCAGGCGTTCAATCTTTTGCCTAAAATTTAAATATTCGTGTTTTTCTCTTCATTTGTTCTTCTCTTTCTTCTCTTCTTTATATTCATTTACAGAATAGAGAAAATTAATGTAATAGTAAAGCCACACATAATTAATGAAAAAGTGCATAAGAATATGAAAAAAATAGTTTTCATGATCTCAGGTGCAATTTTAGAACTAAGGAATCAAATGAGAGGACTTTTAAAATCTAGCGTGAGTCTTGCAGGATGACCATATACTATTTTTTGAAATAAAACCTCTTCATTTTAGATTATGGAATTGGATTCCTTAAAAGATTACAACAGCAGACGATTAGCCTTACAAAATTGGTTCGAAAATGATGAACCATCAGTGATGATTATTGGTTATGATATGTTTAGGATCTTAACGCAAGGCGATAATGATAAGGTAAGTTGTCTTTAAAACAATTTGAAAGAAAGATTTCAGTAGTTTATGAAGGTCAGTCAGTGGATTTAGAACAGAATTTTTAGGGCAAGAAACGGATCGATGGAATGAAGAAAACGGCGAAGAATAAAAAGTTGACTAAAATGCAACCAGATTTCCGAAAATTTTTGCAGAATCCTGGTTAATACCAATTTTTTGAGTTTTAGTTCAGAATTGAGGCTATTGTTGCTTTTTCAAATAATTTTTTGCTAAAAGCATATTAATTTTAGAATAATCGCAATCGTACCGATTTTATCTTATAATCGCAATTGTACCGATTTTATCTTTGATTCATATTTTTATAATTTAAATAATATTGAAACTTCGAAATTCAGGTCCAGATTTAATTATTTGTGACGAAGCTCATAAATTGAAAAATGACGACTCAGCTCTTGCAAAAACTATGTTGAAAATTCGTACAAAACGACGATTGTGCTTGACCGGAACACCACTTCAGAATAATCTTATGGAATGTAAGTTTACGAAATATTAACATATTTCTAAGTTTTATATAAATTGAATCATTTGACTGAACTTTTTGCAAACTTAAGAAAGCATATCCCAATACACGAAAAAAATGAGAGAAAAATATGATTAAACTGATAATTGTAAAGTTAATTAATAAATTTTGAGAAAAAATGGTTTCAAATGTTAAAGGATGAATATTACTTCAGCATTAAGCGTTAAGCTTCGCTTTATATTTCGTCATATACGTGAACTGCAATTAATTTTTGGACCACTGTGACAAAAAAAAATTAATACTAACCTAAATTAGTTGTAATGTGGAAAATGTAGTTTAATAATGCATTTGATGAGAAATATTGAATTATATTTATAGATCATTGTATGGTAAATTTTGTTAAACCGGGATTGCTGGGTACCAAAGCAGAATTTGCAAATCGTTTCGCAAATATCATCAATCGTGGAAGAACTAAAGATGCAACATCAGTGGAAGTTCGTCGTATGAAGAAACGCTGTCATGTTCTTTATGAGCATCTAAAAAATGTTGTCGATGTAAGTTTGCTCAAAAGTTATGGTTTTCTTAAGATATTATGATGAAAGCGTGATTAAGTTTTAAACATTTTTCAAATAATGATAATTTATGATTTATAACATTGGACTGATCGGCAAAATCTGAGGAAAAAAAGGTTACAAAACCACATTTGTGTTACCACAATTCGTGATATTTTGACCGCAAGTCTTATTGAAATAATTATTACTCTATTGAAACAAGTAATTATTTCTTGATAAAAAGTCACTTCATATTTCCATATTTCTAGCGTAAGGATTACCGGGTATTGACGGAAGCTATTCCTCCGAAACAAGAGTACGTGGTAAATGTTCGTTTAACATCTCGTCAAGTATCGCTTTATCGTGCATTTCTTGATGGTGTTGGTTCGGAAGGGATCCTGTTAAGTAGACGACTTCTTCCTGATTATCATGTGTTATCACGTATATGGACTCATCCGTATCAGCTTATTGCTCATCAAATTGAACTTGAGAAGAAGGTGCATTCTTAAATTTTTATATGAATTTTGAAAGTAACGCTTTAATTATAAAACTTCTTAATGAATGTTTCTGTCTTTTTTATAGCAATTGTTCACAAAAATTATTGCTTATAGCGTCTTTGGGAGGATGATAGAGATGAAATGGCAGATTTCATAAACGACGATGAAAGCGAAACACCATCAGATGTTGATTCGGATGATGACATTATTCCTTTGTGAGTTTTAATTGTAAAGGGAATGAGAGAATGGGAAATATAGTTTTTATTTAAAAGTAAAAAGCCTCCTTTTTCTCTTTTTCAAATATCTTTTATTGAAAAAATTTCTAAGATAAAACATGACTCCAAAAAAAAAAAAAAAAAAAAAGAAAAAAGAAAATAAAAGAATTTGTATATTATTACTGAGTTCCCATGCTTCTGGAAAACATCATGCTAGCCGAATTCTTTAAAATCACCCCCAACTTTTTCTTCAAAATTACTTAGGCTCGATACCTCATTTTTCAACTTTCTATTAGTGTAATTATGATTTAGAGACGATAATGATCAGCCTGAAACAAATAATAAATCAGCGACACCAGCACGAAAGTCACGCCGACTTGCGGGCCAAGATGCAGAGGATGAAAAGGAAATCATACCAGAATACGAAGGGTGGTTTACTAAAACTGGTCTAGTCACAGAGGCGGATCGAAACGATTTCTCGCTTAGCAATAAACTTATGCTGTTGGTCGAAATTATCAAAAAAAGTGAAGGAATTGGGGATAAATTGTAAGTTTTTTTCAGTCTTTGAGATATCTCAGACTTCTACAGCTTTTTGATTTACAAAATAATATCATTCTCACACAAACGTATTTATTTCGAAATGTTGTAACATTTTATATTAGTTTTTGCTGCTCTATCTTTTAATTTTTCTGTATTGCTGTGATATTAGAAGAATATTTCAAGCTGATTTTTGTGAGTTAATTTTCATTTCATATCATGCATATTTAGATTAGTATTCTCACAAAGTATCGAATCAATTTCGTTAATTAAACGAATGTTACAATATATGGACGAGAATGGTGTGTGGTTTACAGATGGCCATGAAGCAATGAAAGCAGCAAATGAAACCTGGGGTTGGAAAGAAGGTCGCGATTATATGGTTCGTATACTTTGAAAAATTATAATTTTTGTAACCAATATGCTTAAGTTTGGATAAATATAGTTTTGTTGCGTCAATAACATGATTGCAACACACTCGATACGTACCCTTGGAGAAAGTAATGAGTGATTCTAGCAGTTAGTATAACTATTCCGTTTAATTTAGTAACTAGTCACGTTAGTAGCATATATTTCTATCTTACTTATCATCTTAATATGTTTTATATGTACCGACGTCATCTTATTCTTGCCATTATCATATTATAATGAGTCTTCATTGATTTTCATAGAAGTTTCACGTAAACTACGCTGATCTATTTTTCTAATTTATAAATAATTTCCAAATATTTAGGTGATCGATGGGCAAGTACAAACTAGCAAACGGCATGAAATACAAACAAAGTTCAATGATCCCAACAATTTACGGTATGTTCAAACATTTTTAAAATATTTATGAGAATTTTTTTTTGTACATTAATTGAGATCAATTTTCACTTTCTCATTAAATATCATAATGAATCTTAATGGAAGAATAGCATGTACCTAAATGTTATTCTGTCACCGTTACTACTAACTAATCTGTAACCTGATTTTTTCTAATTCATATTTGTATTTTATCTTTCTTACATCAAAAATGGTATCCTGATCCGAATTGAGTCTTTTGACATGATTTTTTTTTAGCAAAATAATTCCTAAATTTCGATTTTCAACTTCTTTTAGTTCTCGACTAATGCTTATTTCTACACGTGCTGGTTCTCTGGGGACCAATATGGTTGCTGCAAATCGAGTTGTTATCTTTGATGCTTGCTGGAATCCGTCACATGACACTCAGTCTTTATTCCGAGTTTATAGGTTCGGACAGACAAAACCTGTATATATTTATCGATTTATTGCTCAGGTAATTGTTGCCTTTAAGTTCTTAAGTATTTTTCTCTCCAGTGCTCTTTTAAAATAATTTCTATTCAAATCGTCAAGTATCTTATGTTTTATTTACATATATGAATATCTTTGTATCTAATTCTGAGAATTTCAAATTTAATTTCATCGTTTCATGAAATTCATTGTCCGTATTTCAGGGAACAATGGAAGAACGAATTTACAAGCGACAAGTTACCAAGGAGTCAACGTCGATGCGTGTTGTGGATGAGGCCCAAATTGAGAGGCATTTTGCTGGTCATGACTTATTGGAATTGTACAAGTTTGATCCAGATGAATTGAACGATGCGCAAAATGGATCGAAGAAGCCATTGATGGCACCGCCAAAAGTGAGAAAGAAATAATTTCTCGAGACTATATCCTATGAATATTTTCTGGGAAAAAAGCAATCATCTTCCATATATCTCGCCAAGGGATTTACTAGTTTTTGTTTGTTTTGATTAGAACTTTGATAAGAAATCAATTTTTATGAATATTCAGGATCGCTTATTGGCTGATATCATTTTGTCGCACAGTGACTGCATTGTGAATTACATTCAGCATGATTCATTATTTAAGAATTTGGAAGAAGAAAAACTTACCGAGCAGGTAAAGTTATTGTTTGATCATATTTTCTTTTTTTCCATTGCTCACGAATTGGTTGTAATTGATGATAAAATTCCAAAGGGAATAATTGTGCTCGAAGAGCTTGGCAATTTTCTTCTATTTGATATTTATTATAGAATATTTTTTATTTCTTTGAATATTATTTTTTTCATTCAAATCATAGATTTAATTCTTGAATCTATCTTTTTTTTTATTTTTTTGTTCCTATTCAGTTTCTTTCTTATTTTGAAGAGAATTGTTTATATACTTTTTCAAGTATTTAGACCACATTCTTCAGTCCTAATATAAGGCCTAAGAGTAAGATATCTTTCTACTAGATTAACTATACAATTTGGTAAGTGTCGAAAGAAAAATGAACGGTGGAAAAAGGCAAGACATTTGATTGCTTTTATACAAGCATAACATTTGATCGCTTTTACGTCTTATCGGATATTCTAAAGTC
>KZ270065.1:0-41204 GCA_002249935.1 Onchocerca flexuosa
AATTTTTCTGAGGAAAGATTAAATTGATTACATTTCTCATTATTTGCGACAAATTTTGATCCGTGATGAGAATTATCGATGAAAATTATCATGAATTTACGATAATTTTCAGAGATGAGAATTATCGTAATTTCGTGAATTCGAAACATTTCTGTTGATTTTTTTTTGCCCTTGGGAATCCATCACTTTTACTATAATAAAAGATTGGTGCATTTTGCTCTCTTATTTTGATTCTTTGAAACGAATAATTCCAGGGAAATATCTGATCCACGAGAAATATCCCATCATTCTCAAGAAGAGGAGTAACTTCCAGTGCTGAAGATGCATTGCTTCAAACATTTTATTGTTTTATCACGTGTTGTATGATTTCTTTTGTGTCCTGGATAAATATTCTTTATGTTTTATAAATTTTGTTGGTAAATTTTATTAAAGTTATCTCTTTCCTTGTATCTTAAAGTTTTTCTTGGCAATCATTGATTGTGGCATTGTTAACACTAATATTAAGCAGTGAAAAGTATTGTTCTAAAAGACGTAGGTGAGAAGCAGGAATATTCAATCTTTTTTCTATAAGAGTACATTATGTTGCACAACTACAAAATTTCAATGTGTAGTTTTGATAGTCTTTTATAGGTTCGTCAAGGATTTCAATGGAAATACATGTTGGTGTGGAAGATAATGCCAACAACAAATATATTTTATGCAATATGCAGTTATCGAAAATCATTTCATTTGAGAATGTTAAGCGGTTGCTGGTTGAGCGTACGGCGGGAATATTGCTACGACCGGTTAGTTAAATCATTTTGATCACATTTGCAAGAATTTTGACTGATCAGAAAAATTTGAATGCAGACGGTTGACAGGTTATTATCGATGGACCGTTGATTGGCGTAAGCTATGATCAGGAGTATGAATTGGACGATCGTATCGGCTGCCTTGAAAACTACGTCCGACGGGTAAAATCAACTAAAAAGGTACGTCGAGGCTTCAGGATAATGAAACCATATCCAGTAGAAGCATTGGTAAAGATTTTGTTTTATTTTATTGCCCGTGGGCATAAGGCTACCGCTTTCTTGCCGATTTTTTTTAACGAACAGTTGAATGAATCATGCTGCAATCGATGCGCATTGGTTAGCAATATAGAACAATTCCGTGAGCTTGTGCTCTTGAAGCTGATTAAATTTCTATCGAATGAAAACTTTGCGAATGAAATAAAGCATCGTACTGTCAATTGTCACGGAATTTTGGTTACCGGCCCGGAAGCAGCCTACTTCAACAATTCTAATTTACATCGGGAAGGTCACCCAGAAGAGAACATCACATCTGACAATGCAATGGGCACTTCATGTGATTTGATGTATAGCACGATGATACCTGAGTTACTGCTCGATAAGAGCAAATTACCCGTCATCATACCCCTTTTCCGACCATATAATCATCGATTGATCATCTCTTTAGATGTTATTCGCTGGAAGGCGATACTGCAAGTTGGAGAACAAGAAGTGAGTATTTCCCAGCGCAAGTTATTAATTGATGAACAGTTGATGCTTCAGATGCAATTTGGATTGTTGAGTAAACTAGTCATAATGCTGGACGGTCAATTCCCATGTGGTCCTTCTGATGCTGACATTGTCCCACTTTTTCGGCATGCACTTGGACTTGCTGACCAAGCCATATCTTCATGAAATCTATAATAAAGATGTGATGATGGAAAGCAAATTAAAGAGGTAATAATAGTGGAATTGCTGGAAACGCGGGATCTTCTTAATCAGAATTTCAATTCATCAAGATCAGAATATATTTGTCGCAAAAAATCGTATAATTCTGAAAATCCTTATGAAGTACGATATTGGCAGCCAAACTTTTGACATCGTATTGATGATGCATGAATTTGATAGAAAAGTTTGGAAGCTGTACTAGTGCTCTATTTCCGGATGATTTACCATATATAGCTATTACCTGGGAAGTCAAAGCATTGAAAAATATCTCAAAAAAATGATTGGTTTTATGGTCGCAATTGAAATTATCATTAATCTGATAAACTTCGTTCCCTTCCAGTCATATTTCAGCATCTTTCAGTGTCTTTGCTCTTTCCAGAAATATATGAAGTGCATTAGAATCATCTTTTTATGCAATTTTTTTCCCATCATCTAGATGGCTTTCGTACCCGATATTGTTTCTGAGAGTTAGCTTAATATGAGCTTTATATTATATAATCAGAAATTAGGTTTATTTCTCAAGAAATCTCAAATATATTTTTATACATTTCCAGTTTTTTTCTACATTGGCATGAACTGCATTCCCATTGCAATTTTTAGCCTGTATTACTAGTTTTTTGATGACCATTAATAAATATTCTGGAGATGTATATCAGATCATAATCTTGCAACGATACTATCGAATTGTTCATGCAATAGTATAGATTAAATAACAACGATAATTCGAATCAAAATGATTATCATGAATGTTTGACGCTAGAAAACCCTTCTTGAAAATATCGAGATCTATGGAAAGGCGAATTTATATCTGCACGAATTACCGTATTTTGTGTTGCTCAGTATGTATGCTTGTTTTTCTATAGACGGTTACAAAATTATAAAATTCGATTGTGAGTGATTTGGCTAGAAAAAACTGCGAGAATGAACCATCAATAACATGTATCCGGATGATATGTGACAGTTTCAGACTTAGTGCATGCTAACACAGAAAACTCCTATTGAAAAAAATTTTTATGATCTGATTTTTGAAGAAGTCACAACAAAGAATAGATTTACTGGAAACAAAATCTTGTTTTATTTTGACATTTGATATCTGAGTTTTCTGATCGCATAATGCATTCTGGAAAGATCCACTACCCAACTAACATTAACTTAATATTATGAAGACAGTCAGACTAGTTTCTCATTTCATTCAATTTTCTTTCCATGATAAAGGAACCGAATTAGCAGAGGAAAGAGTGAATAGATAATTGCATTATGCAGGAAGGTGAGCTTATCTCTTTCTGGTGAAAAATTAGGTATTTTATTTTAGAAAATAATGAGAAATCTAATGGCAGTATTTAGAAGCGCGATTAATATTGGAAGAGTTTTCAACGAGGATGATCGTAGAATAAATAGCATTAAAATACAAAGAACAAATAACAAAGAATAAGTAATGAAGTCAATAATAACAGTAACAACATTAACATTGAGCATTTATTCTTATTAGATGCTGAAATCCTCTCAATCTGTCTACTTAGGTATATAATTTTTGGAACAGATCAAACATTCAGTATTGGTCGATATAAAAAATCATATTAGTTGGTATACATTACGATGATAGGTCAGATAATGGCAAACCTAGTAAAGTACTTAATTTCTGTTGATTACAGCAAGTGGATAGATAATTGCATAAAGCAGGAAGGTAAAATTATTTTTTTCTGGTGAAAAATTAAGTACCTTATTTTAGATCGATAGATTTATAATATAGATATAGCAAGAAAAGAAGAAAATTGAAAACAGAAAGAAATTTTAAAGAAGGCGAAAACAACTACATTGAGAAGTGATGAGAAAATCTTATTAAATGCTGAAATCCTTCCAGCCTGCCATTTAGCTACATAATTTTTGGCATAGATCAAGCATTCAGTGTTGTTTGATATAAATTTGGTATTGGTTTGTATACATTATGACGATAGGTCAGATAATGGCACCATCTCATAAGGTACTTAATTTCTGTTAATTACAAAAAGTGAATAGATAATTACATAAAGCAGAATTTTGTCTCCCCAAAAAAAAAAAAAAGCGAAGAGAAAATCTTATTATTAAAAGAGTATATTACAAATCAAGGAAGAAAATGCTTCATAATACACTCCTAAAACTATGTTAATATAAATTAATTCACAAAATGACACAATATTCGCCACTTATTGGAACACATCTATCATCTGCATGTTTATTATATGAAACGCATTTTGGGCCTGTAACACAAAAAGGTTTCGAAGTAGTAGCACGGTTGTGCACTGGTTCTTTATGCACCACTGTGTCATGTATCACCTGTAAATAAAAAGACGATTAACAGTTATTTTAAACTGTTCAATAAAAATATTCATTTGAACATAAAAAGAAAGATTATAAAGAAAGTGCATAGGTTCTGTAAGAACTAAATGTATAAGAGAAAAGGACAATGAGCAACAAATGAAATATTAAATGAGAATCAATTATCTTCCCTTTATTATTACTTGCTTATTTCAGAGCATAGAATCTCATTTGTTTCATAACGAAGTCTATCATTTTACAATAGCTTCACAGAGAAAAAAAAAAAAAAGACGCGATAAACAGTTTTTAGATTCATGATTAAGAAAAAGTATCCAGCATTGGCAACAAAAGGAAAAAAGTGTTATGTTCTTATTCTGTGGGGAGTATGTAAGATTACAGCCGCATTTTATGTGACTATCATCAAAATTAAATATACCTGAACATGGCATTTGTTGTAATCGACTTTCCACAAGCATTGTGTCCCATTACTGAATTCATTTTTAGAAGTCACGGTCTGAAGAAACAATTCTAGTAATAAATATTCCTTCCTGAACAAATTTGTTTTTATACAAAATGAAGCCCTAATTTTCTACTTGTTGAATCCGTGATCTATTTTTTTCAACAATTTATTTTTTATTCCCTATTTAGAACAAATTTTCAACAATGAAATAATAACAAATATTTAAGATCATCAAAACTCTTACAGAATATTTAACAGCAGATAATCCTACTGGAAAAGGCTGCTGTATAACCACATCATTGTTTTGCTGCACAGAATTGGCAAAATTATCTGGAAAACATTTGAACTATTTAGTCTAGAATTTAAAATAGCTGGGAAAGTTTTTGATGGATCGCTCGTGGAGCAGAATTTAGGACATTCATAGTTCTATAATCGAAGGAACTTACTATCACTTTTCCAGCGCTCGAAAGTAAGTTCACTAATATCACGGTTTAAAATCTCTTCATCTGCTGATAAGGAGAAATTTTTGACCCGTTGATTCTCCATAGAACTGAGACTGAGTAATGTTCCATTCGAAAAAGTCGACGAACACTGACGTGAGGTGAATTTCTAAACAAAATGAACTTAATTCTTAGAAATGAATTATTTCCTCTAACTTTTTGGTATCTCAAATTTGTATTGCAAAAACTTTTGCCAAATTTGTATTCAAAAAAAAAAAAAAAAAATTACAAGATATGGGGAGACAAACGAATCTCACTCGAACCAAAAAAAGAATAATATTTAGATCAAATTTACCCGATCTTTATTTTTGAAAGCCATCGACATCTGACCCTTCAGCACACAGTGTTCACCGATATGATCAGTCTTACCACGTTGTCCGAACGTTAAGTCTGTAGATGATGATGATGGCAGTAATGGATCAAATGTTGCACAGGGTCTTATCCACGATTTATTTGTTGATGAACTCGGAAATGACACACTGCGATGAATTCTGAATTTTCATTTATAATCAAGAAATTTCAATAAGTTATTCTGAAAGGTGTCAAAATAGTTATATTTTTCATAATTAATCTTAGTAAATTATAGCATCAACCAAAGTGAATAGAGAAAAAAAGCCTTAAGAAATCCTTGAATATCAACAGATGACAGCTTACTTTGAGATTCTTCTCCGATGATTATATTTCTTTATACTGACTGTTTGCTCATTGATGTGAGTGGAGAAGACGCTATAAAATAATTTTCAATTTTGCTTCAAAATTAACTTGAATAATAAGTTCAAAAAGTTTGAAGTAGATCCTTCTTTTTTATCAGTAGAGATAATATACAATAATGTTAACGTACCTATAATCCACGAAACTGCTGTCAAAATTTGTGGCATTTATGCTGCTGTCATCTGATTCTTTTACACCCAAGATGACACACTTTTTTTGATTATTCGTTTCAGGAAAAGCTAATTTACGGGTTGTTTTATAAATTTCATGGGAAATGAACGGATTTCCAGTATCCAGAGATACCTGAAAAAAGAGAGTTCTTCCGATCTTATTATAAATGAAAATTGACAAAGACATAAGTGGTGTTTAAACTGAAAGATAGTTTGAGGTAGGAACTGAAAACAGAAAAAGAAAAAAAAAAAAAACGACATAGACAAAATATAAAGTTGAAAATAAAATTTAAAATTCCCTCAACTTTTAAATAATCATGCTTTTTATTGAATTTCAATTACGCTTAAATTATGCCATCTCTTTTTTTGAAAGCTAACATGACTTAAACATAAAAAGCACTAGCCAACTTAAGTATCAAATTTTCAACAAAACAGGATAATACTTCATCAGAAAGTTCATCTACTGCAACGCTTCTTGCAAGCTCTTCCATTCGCGATTTGTTTTTCATCTCCTCATCCTTGCTTGTGTGATTTAGATCTTCATGCAATACTCCTTCTTGAAGTACCAAAAGAGGAATTTTTGTATTCATTGATCTGCGTTCACTATAAATTAAATAAATAAAAAATAGATCTAAAATTTTACTTGATAAACTGTAAAATATTGTCACAACTAATGGAAGTTACTGTAGAAAACTGCAGATAATCTAGAATTAAATGAAATTGATGAAGAGAACATGTAAACTGTTCCAAGCTAGCAATTGAAATAATAAAACCTTTGATTTCTACTACTTTGTTCCTTTCGAATCATAACATGTGAAAATAATTCTGACTGTTTCGATTTCCAATATTTTGAAGTCGCATCCGACAAAGAGCGCTCTAATCCTATAAAAAATATCAATCTGGTTGATCGTAACAATAAAATACACTGAAGAAAAATCAACAAAATAGTGAGCAACAATATGACTTTGAACACTAAAGATGAATTCAACGGCCAAGAATTCCACAAACACTAACGTCCATCACTTTCGACCAGCCACGACGAATGATCACTATAGTCCTTATATCGCGAAAGTCGAAAATTGGTAAAGAAATCACAAATAGACATAAAACTGGGACGAGCAGCAGGATCCATCTGCAATTTTACTGAATTGTTTAAAAGTAAGGCTTAACGAAGATGAAAACAAACAAAAGACATAATAGATAGTAATACAACATGCTCAACAAAAACTAATATCTTACCAAACAGCACTGGAATGCCAAGTTCAAAATATCCAAAGGCGTATCAGTTGGACAGTGGGCTGTGAAGCGAACATAATCCAAGCCGAAGTTGTGAGTCCGATACAACCCTGCTTCTGGATCGGCATCAATTCTAGCTATCATTTGGCATAGTATTATTCCAAAGGAGAAAACATCAGCCTAAATATCTTTTGGAACTTTTGGACTTCTCATCTAATATTGGAACTGCCATATAATATTTGAGACACAAAAAATGAATACGTCAATATTTCCTTCTCTTAATTTGTAAGACCAAACTGTAAGATGAACCTTTTCATCATAAAAATCTTCTTTAAGGCATTCCGGAGCCATCCAAAATGGGGTTCCCACTTGAGTTAGCTTTTCGACAATTTGAGGAATTTTGCACGACAAGCCGAAATCAGCTACCACTGCTTTTAAACTTCTATTCGCAACTTTTTGCAGTAATACATTCTGCAAAAAAAGATATACTTTAAAAATCAAAGATTGGTTCATCCGTCTCTTCAATTCTTTGCCTGGATTTCTATTTAGCTTCAGGGATCCTTTTAAATATTTCAGTACTTACGACAGTAATTTTATATTCTTAAGCTCAAAAAATCTACACCAATTATGAAAGCAGTTACACAAACCATGCTAGTGAGATCGCGATGCATGATGCCCTTTGAATGTACAAAATCCATAGCATATGAAATATCACGAGCTAAACTGCATCGCAAACTCCATTCGAAATATTTTTGATGGTCGCATATCAGACGACTTAGGCTGCCCGCATCACAGAAGTCCATAAGTATATGTAAATTCCACGACTTCTCTGTCAAATCAACACAAACACCACTAAAAATACTTTACTCAGTAATGGAATTTAAGTACTCTTTTAGATTTGATTACCACAACTGAAGAACAATTCCCTTTTAAATAAGTACCGAAAGGCCAGCAGATTGGGATGTGACGTCAACTGATTTAATACATCAACTTCTTTCAGTACATTTGCCTTAATTCGAATTCGATCCCGTCCTCGGCCCTTACCGACTTTTAGCACCATAATCTCTCCAGTATATCGATGCTGAACCTAGAAAAAACCGAATCTTTGCTCTTTAAGATTTTTTTAATCCTTCTGCAAATAATCGATATATTAAGAGTATCATTCTCTAATAAAATGCTGATTAATGTGCGTTTAATATTTTTTCACGGCACATAAAAGTCAAACCTTATACACGTCACCAAAGAAACCTTCGCCTAGACTTTCGAGCACATCGAAATCATCTCGAGCATATAATCGTTTCAAAGCCATCTCCAAAAATACACAAGAACTACGTCTAGGCGCTAAACGAGAATGCTGACAAGCATCCTGATCAACAATATTACAATTCCAGCATAATTCGTCATTCTGAAATCAGGGAAAACGAAACTCAAGAAATGAATTTCTCAAAGCATTAGATGGAATGTGCTTGTCCTTTTGAGACGAGGATGAGCATAACCTATTTTATCAATGGAATAAAATATTATCATGTAGAATCGATTTGTCAGTGTAATGAAGCCAAGTGAGATATGAGAATTTTGGAAATGACTATTTTTTTGCAATTTTAACATACTTTTTGTTCTGCTTCAAATTCGTCGGGACACATAGAGATACATGATGTCTGTGAAAGTTCTCCAGCTCTGTAAATTTCCAAAAATTATTAAATACTGCTTAAAAAATAAGCAGAAAGTGTTCCATTTAAGATTTCTTCAAAGATGGAAATAATACAAGGTGAATCACGATTTTTATATCAAGTTTAGTAACAGAAAGACGATTATGCGAAAATGAAGATAAAACTGATGATGTGTGTCATCGTTGTAATATTTGAAAAATTAAGGATTTGACTGTATAACATATATATCATTAGTTCCATGCTAATTAGGAAATCAATAACTGAAAAATTACCGAGTGTTCGCGGCATAAATATCATTATCCGTTTCATGCAAGTTATTCGATGTGCTTGCCTCATAATCGTGAAATGATGTTTTCGCTGAGGGACTATAAAATGCATAAGTGTCAGTGTTGCTTATTTAGTGATGAAAAAAGAAGAGGAAAATACAGAGCGAAGAGCGGTTATAGTATGAAGAGTTATCTAGGAAAAAGTTGGAGTTTAGAAATATGAGTACTACTTTATTGGTTACACAAGAAATTGAGATTTCAGATAAAATTTACAAAGAAACAATCAAAAAAGATCCGAAACATTGTATCTAGATCTCGGAAAGATCAAAGCTTTCCAAATTTTGCAGAATATTTGACGGTTACAATTTGAGAAGATACTTACAAATTAGCCGCTGTACTATTTGTCTGAAGCAGATCAGTGCCGTTGATATCCATAATCATTGTCATTTCTGGGATCAACCACGATACAACTACTCGAATCAAACAAATAAGAGCATATAAGTTAAGCAAAGTAGTAATGTTACCAAGAACAGTGCAATTTTTGCATGGCTATGTCCTGAAACTTTGAATTTTGTTTTCGTTAAAATTCCTTGATGAACATAACGATGTCGGAATAAAAAATTCAAACCAAAAAGTCTCAATGAATAATGATTTATAAACATGATCAGCAATAAATTCACAAAAAAGCTTGTTAATCCAGGATGTTCGTGATGATAGCCTGGATTGCTCCAAACCATTCAACTAACATGGACTGGATAATGATTCACTGACCCATATAAATCATTATTCATTGATCCATATCGATCTGCATCAAAAGAATCCATGAAATAGTTCATAAACAATCCACAGAAGCAAATTTCCTTGATGAAAACACTTTGAGAGAAAAAAAAAAAAAAAAAAAAGAAAGAAAAGTTGAGAGCGATGACAAACAACGAGGTATCTGTTACGACAACTAAATGAACACATATTCTACGCTTATTGTTTCATCAGCTGTGACGCATCTCCCGGATACGTCATTCACAGAAACTAATCATTTGACCTATTTCGACACCCATCACTGATCATTTGACCCCTTTCCATCCATCCATCCAGCTTATTTCTCTCTCGTTCTAGGAATGCTTCCTTTGCCTGCCAAAGAAAGAAAAAAGAATAAGTCATGGAATAAAACACGGCACGATTCTCCCATCACTTCATGAGTTCCTCAAAACGTTAGCAGCAAATTTCCCTTCAACTGTTTGTGTAAACCTAATTCTCTGAGTGGGAATTATTACTCATACACGGAGCAGGCAGACGTGCCACTCGTGAAACCACGTGAAAAGTTACACGTTGTGCGTGTATGAATGGTGGGAATCTTGCATTTCATCCAGCACCCTCCCAGGAATTTTCACAAATATCGCCAGAACACTGAATTGCTTATTTGTTTGTCTATCTACACGTATTATGGGACTGACAAATATCAATCACAGAACTGATAAAGTGAAGAGATAAAAAAGGTGATGTCACATAGGCACCTAATACTACCAGTGGATGATAGCTTTATCAGTAGATAGGCAAGACATTCCTTATCATTATCACTCATCACTTATCACATTCATGTCATTACAACACGGTATCACTGCAGCAAGCCTTCCAAAATTATAGCTTTGAAGGAGCCAAGCTTCAAAATATGGCCATCCTTGTTCTTCTTCTCCAAAGTTAAGAAAGAGCCTTATCTTTGTCTCTGTGTTCGCTGATCAATTCTAGCTGACTTTAATAGATTGCGGCAGTGTTTGCAGGAGATAACAACAAAGTCTATCATTATAGGCTGGTTAACTCACTTCCTCTCACTTCTCTTACATTCTTGAATTTCCTTCATAAATCGAATTTAACAACGAATTGACTGAACTACCGTAATACCAGGATTATCTCGCAGAAAACAATATCGATGCTGTTAGCATAACTAATTGTTGCATCTTTCCGACAGTGTCTCAATAACTGCTGGTTAAGTTGACCCTCATTGTTGGCTACAATCGCGAATGTCCAGATGTCCCTCTGATTGTGCAAATACGATCACAGGGCATTCATTAATTATATTTACGCGAAAGCAAACACACGTTCAATTCCGTCCTAATGGAAAGCCAGCGTAACATAGAACGACATATCCAGTACCTTCCATCGCATCTCAAACTTCCATCCATTCATTATGCTTCATTCCGCTGCTTTTGATATCTTAGTCATGGTATCACTCATATCACTCCATCACTATTTACAAAGTGGAAACAAAAAATGATAGAAAAGCATTTATAAAAGCCAAGTTACTATATGGCAAATTGTCCTACTACAAACCAATAACACATCAAATCCTCTAATTAACAATATAAGTAAGTCCCTATCATTAAGTTCCTCGAATATTAGTCCAGAAAGCTTTGATGTGTGGAATATCTCAACAAGATTAACTTCTGATTAATCAAAAAGTATCAGATCAGGATGATCATCCGATTCTGAACTCAATCCTTGCATCAGACCGTATAAGTTCGAGAAAGAAATTGCAGTTTGAAGAGGCACGGGTGGATATCGCATATTCTGCTTGCATTTCTGATACAGCGTTCTACTATGACAGATCAGTTCGTGTAGCATCACTTCCGGAGCAAGAACATAATGGCAACCGTTATATTTGCATCTGAAATTGCACAACTGATGAAGGCACTATTTCTTCCCATCTGATTGCTTTACCTTTTCAGTTCTGTCTTAATACCGTATCGTTTGTAGTATAAACGACGACATTTGGCCAAATGTAGCAATATGTCACAAACAGGAATGACATGGGGATGATCCTCGAAATAAGGACATATTACGGTACTACTTGCTTTCTTCTCTTCTCTTTCCTCCAACTGCATCTGTCCCTTCAAATTCTGAAAAAGGATACTGTAAACCTGATAAAAAATTAACTCGAACAAACATACAGTAAAAATTTATAGATGAAGAAAGCGAACTCTCAGAGCGGGCTGGAAGACATCTGGGAGTTATGGAATAAAAGGAGATCGGAAGAAGACTGAAAAACCGACGGAACCAAAAATACTCTACGGTAGATCGAGAAACTTTCCTCAGCAACCCAAACTGAGTCAGTGAATAGAAATGCTCGTAGCAAGTCGAATCCGAGCCCGATGGCAGACTACTTAGCTGGTTGAAGTATTGGGATAGTAGAACCATTCCGGATCAGGCTGGGCCAAACAGGATGGGGCGTGCAGTCTTCCAGCATTATGCAACCGCTTTCATACAGTCACAAATTTTTACTTCAGTGAGATGAATGTTTATAATTTGCGATTCAGAAAATAAATCGGAACAATTTCGTGGATATTTTCATTGCCATCTGTTGAAATTGCATCAATTTTGGTTCTGGATGAGTGATTTTCTCCGGAGCAGTTGATGGATTATTTGGTTTCGGAAAAATTTGTGAAAATCTTGAAATTTATAAAGAACTTGAAAAGATTTCACAACTGCTGAATACACGCAATATTACAAAAGGAAATAAGCTTGTTGCCAATGCATTTCTGGATTATTATCTATCATGATGAAAGCTTGAAGATCATGATATTTTGAGGAAGTTCTGTGATACCATGAGGAAAAGTTACAGATCAAGTCTCTGATTTCGAAATATCCGAAGGAATTTAATTACTGATGTCTGCCACATAAATCGACACCTATAACAAACGTTGATGTAAAATTTAAGATTGTAAAATATGAAGAAGTTTTTGAATCACAATCGAAATATAGAAAAAATTGGCTGAAAAGGACTATGTTTCTCAAAAAATATATCTATGTTTGGATGAGTCTGATGGTCATTGGTCAAAAAAAAAAGAGAAGTATGAAAGTGTTGCATCGGTCAATTAATCAAAAGCATTTGTGCTGTGTCATTCAATCAAAGTTAGCAAGAAATTTCTCAACTTATTTATTTGTTGGCAAATTTAAATAGCGAAATTTAATAATCAAAAGCTACCTGCCGAGAGGTATTGCTTTCTTGTTCTTTTCCTTTCCCTTTAAAGGAACGATTCATTATTTCATAGAGTCGGTAGATTACAGTACGATCGTCCATATCATTCTCTGAATTCCAGACCCTAAATCAGTAAATACTTGGGAGATTTGGCTAAAAAAAGTTTTGACAGAAGTGCTACAAATGCAGAAAGACTCAAAATTGTTAAATAAATTCTGATCAATCTAAAATGAAACATAGAATAACGTACACTTAGATTTGAGAAGATCTGATAAAGGAACAAATATCGCATCAATGCAAGTAGATAATTCAGCTGCAATATTGCAAAGGAATAATAAGATGAGATCGTCATCTGAATCTTATTATTCTTCAACTTTCAATAAATATTTAAAATAGAAAACAATAGACTGATTTTCAGTTCTTTTTAAGACTTTTCGAACTTGTGGAGATTTTGAAATAATCTCAAATGAAGAAAACAGACAGACTAGAATTCATGACCAATGACGTTACGTTTCCATAAGATGATAAAGAAGCAAGTGATTAATCGGTGTTTGTTTAAAATTTCATGCTGAAAAAAAAAAAAGTTCTTTCGTTTTGGAAAAATTCTTTGTTGAAAAGTTTGCCTTATTTCGTTTTGCATTAGCAGTAATTTTCGTATTATTTCATTAAAAAATTATTATTTTAATTTCATCTGAGGAAGTAATTCTCAAGTCAATTCTGACACTTTTCAGTCATGAATTACAAATCAATGAAAACAAGTTTGAACAGAGGCGAAATAAGATAATCCAAGAAGATATTATAGTGGAATAGTGAGATCTATGGTTTGATTTGAATCGAATGGATTTCTCAATGGATATCGAGTCGCATTTCTCAATAGATATCGAGTCGCATTTCTCAATGATATCGAGTCGCATTTCTCGAGAGATGTCAGTCGTATTTCTCAATAGATATCCATCGTATTTTTCAGTAGATGTCGAGTCGCATTTCTCCGCCAATCAAGAGATGACTGGAAGAGCATTTCTGATAAATGCCTATCGGTTTTTACTTAACAAATTCTGTCTAGCCTTGTAAAGTGCATGTCGTAGTTTGAAATGACACAATCAGAGAGAGAGAGGGAGAGGACAAGGCTCATATATGTTTTTTGCCTGATAGCAAAGGTTATCATCGCCATTTTCAAGGTAATTATCAAGTAATCTTGATCAAATTAGAATGATACTGACTGAACAGATAGATATCAACAGCTATTTTTTCAATGGCTTATTTATTAATTAATGAAAAACCATCGATTTGCCAAAAGTAACATATCAGTAAATAGAATCAATGGAACATTTAAATATATTATTCTCTCTTGTTTCATTTCACAAATGCATCGATTTTGTGCATTACAGCGAAGCCAAGGCTGCAGGGCTCTTCTGGCCTAGACATTTTTTTGGCCAAGTGTTGCAACATACCGATAAGTTTGCTTTGTCATACAGTGTGACATCAGTTTGAAAGGAAGTCTTAGAAGGCATAGTGTTAAAAAATCAGCTCATTGAACTGAGTTGAGATAATTTCTGAAAGAAAAGCACGTAAGTTACTTTATTTTCGGAAATCGCATTGTTTAATAATGCTCAATATATCTTTCCTAATACTTCTCATGTATACCTTACGACTTCAAATCAGCAATTGACCTTTATTTGTCAAAATAGCTGACCATTTAGGTTAGTCTTTTCATCATCAATTAGATTTTGGTTATTAAAGTTAAATTCATTGATGTATAATTCCTAAATGCCTCAGGAAATTTATTCTTAATCATGTCGGAGGAGGAGGTCGGTCGGATGAAAAGTGCGCGACGCCGAATTTTCGGGCAGTATCGTGATGTTATCATAGACGACATCTTAGAATGGAAGCAAATTTTACTGGTATTCTGTATATTTCTGTAACATTTCTATTCCAAAAGTATTTGCAATTTGTATAAATTTCTAGTACTAATCGATAATGATACTATAATTTATATAAATGAAAATGTAAATGTTTATTGTTCATTTCTACACAACTTTTCAAGTTCTTCATCGATTGATTTGAAATTTTGAAACAACATTGCATTCGAATAGGCGCAAACAACATTGCATTCGAATTTTTTTTTTATATAGATAAGACAAATGTTTAAGAACTCTCGGAGATTTAAGATTTTGAATGAACGAACATTTACATTTTTATTTATATAGACTAGCTGGAGCCGAATATGCGAAGCTTGACTGATCCAGCGAATATTAGTAGTAATTTTCGAAATGCTGATACGCTTATGTATCTCTAAAGATGAAGATTCAGAATTTGCTTTTCAAATGGAGAATCGGGAATTATTTATGGATGATCATAGCAATCGGTATATTTCATCTCAAACTTCTGTACGCCATTACCTATCCTCTGCATTCATTCGTCATTAAAGAATTGAAAAACACTATTTGTTTCAATGGAGAAGAACGCCAACCACACTTTTCTCTCTATAAAGTTCGTGGCGAGAACTACAGAATATTTGTCAAATTTTACATTTTCTCTTCGAATTTGCATCGCAATCTAAGTTTGGAGAAAAGAGAAGAGTATATTGCTTTACATTATTAATGTAAAATGGAATGAGATGAAATTTGAAGACATCACGCCAGCGTGTTGACTCTAGCTCTTTGTAATACTTTACTGTTACCGTTTCATATTTTGCTACATATTTAGAAAGATGAATATCTTTCCATTGTTTTGATGCAATCATTCTGGTTAATTATTCCAGGCGGCAATGATATTTGTCGCTCTGTCAGTATTTTGGCACTGTTTCACATGGCCTAATCCGATGAGTGCCCTGCAGTGGAATTTCAGTGTTCGACCACAAGTGAGTTTCAAATCACAAATAATATTTATTATTGTTTATTATATTGAAATCAATTTCGCTGACATTGAGTTGGCAAACAATCTCATAAAACTGATAAAATTAAAATTTCAAATAGATGAAATTTTACAGTTTCTGGTTGCAAAAAGCCATTCGGCGCCGCAGATAATATCAACATCTTGTTTGGATCAAATGGAGACTAAATCTCAATCTGAAACAGTACAATGCAAAATGAATGGAAAAGCAGATTTGGGCATTGACATGCGCCTTAAAAAGATTATTTTGGATTCAATTTTAACCGTTTATGAAACTATCATCCATTCTCTATGGTTAGCGAGCGAATTTGCTGCTAATTTGTTGGATGAATTTATTTGAAAATGGATTTAATTTTGAAACCTATCAATACATGGGCTCGAATTTTAGCTTTAATTTTTCAAAATCGTCTATAAAGTGAAGTATACTTTTTATTTTCATGTTCGTGAATGACTTGCTTTTCTGCTTATTGACTACTTTTTTTTTTTTTCAACTTTCGTTTAATATCAAAAATTCATCGATTGTTCCTGTTGTCCAAAGAGTCACATGTTTTCCAATCTTGTGTACAAGAGATCAAAACCGAGATTTCTCGGTAGCATCTTATGACAATTTCTTCATTTGTCAGCTTCCAAACAATTTCTTACTGACGATAGTTATTAGACGAAATTGAATACAGCGAAAAGCAAATGAAAAAATACAATAGTGATGCTAGCTGCGATCTATCACTACTGTACACATATTTGCTCTATTTTACGGCAAACTACTTCATTTTTGATTTCAGTACTACTGGAACGAATTATTGAGTGATAATTTTCTGTTGAGGCACAACTTTGGATACTTCTTAGATCTTGCAATCTGTCATTAGAATATTGCTCACAACCTGAATCTCTCAAATTTAAGACGGATAAATATTCTGCTTCAGAAGGGTAACCGCGATTAATCTAGAGCACAAAAGGAATGTTAAATTGCTGACAATGCGCTCATCATAAGTTCATATCGTTGACTCACTGGAAATTGCCACAAATTCTCTCCAACAATCACAACCAATAAATTCTCCCTAATCTTGGCTTCAGATGCTTAAAATTTGCAGAAATATTGACATTTCCTCTAATCCGAACAATGCATTAAGTTCAGTCAAGCACAGAAAATCATATCGAGGTTGTTCATCGACCACTGGAAGTCTCACAGAAATATCAGTAACTTATCAAATAAGTTTACTGATTCTTTCGGCGTTTGATACCTACATTACCGAATAAAGGATATAGTTGATAAAGTATAATGGGACATGTCATAGTACTGCAGTTTTCATGTTCTTTACTTTCAGCGGCATTCTTCTCACTTTCAGTCTTTCGCTATATTCGTAAAATAAACGTATATGAGCACCGGAATATCTCGACAGAAGTACCGGGAGAAAGGGGAAAGAACTCCGTTGACATAACTAAACACATAAAATTCCTGAATAGACAAACTCACAACTAAACCTCCCTCCAAAATGAAGGAGCTTTTTCCTGAAGAACAAATATTTTCATATTGTCCCGCACGGGTGGTCACTTTCACGTTACGGTTTGTCCAGTGGTATTCTGCAGCACGGCGGATTGGAATCTGAGATTGCGCAAGCAGAAATGTTCAGATGTTTATGTTTATCCTGCTGGTTTTGTGATTGCTGAAATGAGGGTTTATGTATTATGCGCGTGTTGTTTCTTCTTCGTTCGCATTTTCCCAATGGACATTTGCAGGGATTCTTTGTGTGGTAAACAGAAGGAATGAAAATAAAGTCGAATTCGAGCGATCGGTTCAAGGTTTGTTTAGTTTTTCTCTTCTTTCTGTACATATTCAGTACTGTCATCGTAGAATCTTTTGCCACCATTATTATCTGTCATCGTAGAATCTTTATCACTTGAAAGTTTACTACTGTCCGTTACCATGCCGCAATTCAGTAATGAACTTTGCTTGCGTTGCGAACTTTTCTTGTAAAGTAGTTTTGTCCTAAACAGATACACAATGTAGATGCATCAGATGAACTCATTGTTTATGTATTATGCTCTTCTGCTTATATATTAGTATTACTATTATAAGGTATTACTATTATAAGAGACAATATGAGCTTTTGTCACTATAAAAATTCTTCTGTCTTTTTTAGTAGTGATGATATCACTGTATTAACTAATATTTACTAGTGGAAAGCCATTTCATTGTGACATATTGATCTGGATTTTATTATAAAATCTATTTTTACGACTATTTTTGTAAAAAAAAAGACGAAACATAACATAACTTTGCATCAATAAATTACGACTTTCAGTATGTATCGTTCACGGATCAGATCTCCAAAGTGAGTGTAGATATTGCGCAGTGGCATTCCTCAATAGCAGCTGCTACTTCGGTGGAAAATGAAACGCATTTTAATGATGCAATTATCAAATATCGAGATTTAGACTATGGCTCATATTTTGGTAAGGCTTATCTATAAATTTTTGAGAATATGTTTTGAATAAGATAATTTTTAACGTTATTTTTAGCTCTGTAAAAATAAAATGCAAGTCATTTAATAATTTTACATATATTTTATAATAACTTTAGTAAGAATTAAAAATGAAAAGATTCGAACTATTTTTGTTGACTAGCATATGTTCTTTGAAGGATAGAATATGATTTGACATCGATCCCTTCATTTCCAAATGTTATTTTCAGAGAGCTTTTTGAATGATATTCCCTATTTCAACGGTGAATTACGAACATATGCACAGCTTCTTCATCAGAAAGATATTATAGCAAATGCTCTAATCAGGCATTTGAATATTTCGGAGAGTACCTCATTGGGAACATTGTTGGAGTAGGTTATCAATTTGACTCATTAAATTATCGCCATCTCTGATACTTCTATGTATTATGAAGCTTTAAACGGACCTGTTAGTAAAATTTCATGATGGCTATTAGATTAAGTTAAAGTTAACTTCTTCATGTTCATGTAAGAAAATATGAACAATAAATATGTGGACAATTAAGATGGTCATAAAAATTGTCCACTTTTACTTTTTTTTTTTTTATCAAAATTAGCATTAGAAAACTATTTCAGGTTGACGACCGCATTCGTGCAAGATATAAGGGAAGACTTTCGAAGTTATATTTGGGAATTTATGGAAGCTATAATAGATATATTGGAAAGATCACACGAAGATAAAGAAATACTCCAGACTGTCTTTTTCACATTAGCCAAGATTTTTTGGTTGCAAAGGCGACATCTTGTCTATGAATTACGTGAAGTTTTCAGGTTAAGTGTTTTTTGTTGAGGTCTAGTTATTCCATAGATAGTATCCTATTTACATTTGAACTTTATATCTCCGTTTCTAGGCGCTTCAAACGAATTTTTTGTTGTAAACGACCCTATTTGCGCCGATTTACTGCCGAAGCTCTTGCATTTTTGTTGCGGAAGTCGAATGCAGTCGGAAAGCTTACTGTATTTTTGGCAGAAACAGCACACAGTGTAAAGTTTTTTGTCTTTTGTTAGATGGTAGCAGAACGTTTGATTTATGCTGATGAAACATCTGAAGCTCTAATAATTAAAACTAAAGTATTTTCTAAATGCAGGAGATTGATAATCCGTTACTTATTGACGGCATATCTCGATTATATTTTAATGCCCTAAAGATTACCAAAGGACAATTCCACAGTACGGCTCCGCAAGTACGTTCTTTGTATCGCCTGATTTGCTTCCTTTTTTTTTTTCTTACGCGAAATATGCATTAAATGCAATAATTTTGATTAAATTATTTTCTAATGGCAGAGAACCGTCATCATAATTTATACTAAATGTTGATCCTGAATTATAGCTTCTATTGGAAATTTTGCATGCATCATTCGGAATTGAAGAAAATGATGTCCGAAATGTTGCGATCCAGATTTTGGTAGGCACAATGTGTCAGTGTAGCATTTATACATCGAAGGAATATAGTGCTTTGCTTGTGGATGTTATTTTGGTAACCTATCACTATCTTGGAACAAACTTTTTAAATTTTTAATATATCATCAGATTTGTGATTTATTAAAATTCCTTATAACTTTTTATTAATCTTACAAAAGTAAAAGAGGAAACCAGGAAATTTTTCTTTGATAAAGAGGAGGATAATAATAAGAATGGTGAAAGTTTATTATGGTTTTGTATCACAAAACTGAGATTAAAAAGAACGAATTTCGCTGTGTTTTTTTTTCACGAAATTTTAAGATTCTAAATTTGAAAAGAAAATCTTTTTAGGAAGAGTATAAGTCAGCTATATTATCATTCAATATAGTGAAAAGTTCATCATTAGCAAAACTTTTAAATGCCTGGATAAGCCAAAAGATGGGCAGATCGCTGCATAATCCAGCATCTCTATTTCAAGTTATAATAGATGGCGCGAAAAGTAAGGTTGGAGAAGTCGACATAGATACTGTTGGATTACTGAGCACTGCAATTAAAAGGTTAATTTGATGGCATGTCCTTTAATTTTTTCGGATTCTCAATCGTTTTCATTTTGAAGGAATTAATTTGTAGATCATGGCAAGGCTAAGGCATGCTTTTTAAGTTTGATATTATCTAATTGGCATTTCTGCAACTTCATTACATAATCCTATTTTAGCTTTTCATAAATTGTTTTTAAAACCAGTCCGATTTCCTTTACTGAATTATCCTTTCAAAAACATATTTATAGTTTTATCAAAAAACTGTTTGATGGTATATAACACTGTGCTATGTATTCCATTGCAGTGCGCAAAATTATCAAATTATTTTGCAAAAAGTTAAATTTTGTAAGAGATATTTGAGTATTTGCAGATATCATGGCGATAATGAATTACAAATGTTGATTACTACAGCAGTTCGTACGCTTATGAGTGACGACCAAAGGTTCGTTTTGATGTTTTTTTTTCTTCGACTTTACGATAAATTGGTTTCTGCTGTTTTATCGAGAATTTTCTGCCAGAACATTGCCATTCCTGTTTTAGAGATGCTTTCGAATTTCAAATAATATTTCCAGATGTGGTTTTGATGTGGTATTGGATTTTTTTCGCGAGATTTCTGATATCCCTTTGTTTGATATTTGGATAATGCCCATTGTTGGTACATTTATGTCACGGCTGGTAGTACAGGAAAATGCTCAGATCATTAGAAAGATTTTTAGATTTTATGCAGATATATGTAATAAACGAAGACCAATTTGGAAACTTAAAGGTAAAAAAGAATCTAAAAAAAATTGAAGAGTCGACTGGAATGCAACTACTAGCATATATAATATTATGTGATTTTTTAGAGGAGCGGAATTGTTTCTTCGATATATCCTATCATTTGGAAGTACGCAATCGACTTACTGATATCTTAAAATCGACGGATAGATTTGATGCAGAAATTTTAGGTTGCTGTTTGATGACATATCCTTGGCTATGGAATAAATCCGAAAATCCGAAAGGTATGATTGAAAAATTCATCATGATATAGACGTTAATATAATAAAATTTTATATAATCGAGCATCACATCATCTTTGCACGTCTTATTCTTTCACAAATTTTAAATTCCCTATATTAAGAGAAGTGACTTGTTGTTAATTAATAACTCGAATGTATGTTTTGTTTCAGAAATTGCTACTGTATTCAAGATTCTTGTAACTTCAATGAGCAACTTAGACAACATTGATGCTCGTTTATCACTTCTTGCCGCAAATGCTTGTTTTCTATTTGAACCCAGTTTATTCAGCCAGTTTACTGTTGACACTGTGCTGAAGTATTACAAAAATATGGGAGATAATGAAGCAGCTCTCCGTACTTTGGCTTTGCTGTTGCCATTTGTTAAAGATTCCGAAAAACTGAAGGATGTTTCTATTATGAGCAAGGTCAAGAATTTTTTCTTTGATTTTGTGAAGAGAGGGTAGATGATGATAATTAGAAAAATTAGTCATATATCAATTTATTTATTCCAAGCAGTTGTGGAAGGGATTACAACAGTTTTATTTACAAAGTATTGATAAATTACTCAACATATGATGGCCTCAGTTTTCTCAATAACTTATGAAAGATTGTTTCTTCATTCTTCGTTTTTTCAGACGGAAAAAAAAATTTTATTGAGTTAAAGAAAATTTTATATTCCTTGTTATTGTAATGATTTTTTTATGTATGATTATGTAAATTCTAGAAGGATAGACAAGTACTTATTTGTGTAGTGTGTGAGATTAAACTTTGTTGAGTAGTTTATAAAGAGAAATACCATATCGAATTAAGAAAGTTAAATTCATATACAACATATTGGAAAGTGTACGCTGTCGTTACTAAATATAAGCTGGATTTTTTAAAGAAAATATACCACTTCTACTACACACATTTTTCGTGATATCTGCAAGCATTATAAAATTTGGACACCGAAGCACTTGTTTATTTCGTCTTCTTGAAGCTTATAGATTTTGTTCTGTTGATTATTTTATTAAGTCTTTACATCATTAAAATTTATTCTTTTCTAGAATTTACATTAATTACTTCAGGTTGCTAATGAAATTTTACCAATGTTTGGTCATTGGAGCAGTTACGTTCGACAAGTTGCCCTGGAAGTTTTGACTCACTTTAATATTCCAATGAATAATAAAAAAAACAACGATGGAACAGTTGTAAGTCCATTTTTTAATCTTGTTCAGTGGAAGAATGGTTCTAGTCAATCTGAAATTTCAATTCGATTCTAAAATTTAGCGATTTGTTTATCTTACAGATTTTTTTTTTTTTTTCATCCAGATTTTATTTTAGGAAATCTCTGAACTTTCGATTTGGAAAGGAATTTTTCAGGTTGAAGTAGAAAGTGTATTCGATCTTCTCCTGCGATCTGAAAGAACACCATGGACTTTGGAAGAATACAGGACGCGTTTGATGATTCTACGCCAGCTGACTTATGGCGCTCATACAAAACATATGCCGCAGGGTTTTGATACAGTAATTGAGACGGTAATTTATTATCATTTAATTGTGGGCACAAAATAATGTATCTTTTTTTAAAATCCGCAATGGCAATATAAATCGTCGTTATGATGAGTAAAAGATGGAACTAGAGATATAGATCTTTTATTATCAAAGGATGTAAGAAAGATATATATTTAGATTCCTTTGCGTGTTATTATTGGGAATCTCTATGAACCGTTTACGATAGCATGGAACGAGCTGAAAAATATTATCCAAGATTATGCTTATGGATTAAGTATTGATACATTCTTTTCATTGTTCTTATCTTTTATCAACAAAATGGAGTTAAATAACCAGCATGGTTTGTGTTTTGGAATATTAATGATCATCTTAATATTTTTATATTTAGGTTTTGACTAGTGTACATGATCAAATGATGGTTGAGTTGTGTTTTTGTTCGACGACATCCTTATGTTTTAACTATGACATTATTCTAAGTTTTGCCAATAATTGGGAATGAGTTTAAATATATTGTGTTCCTTATTACAGCCATATGTGAAAATAGTGGCAGTTTAAATGATTGTCATATGCTTGACAAAATGACAATTATCGCTGATAAAAATCCGCAGAATTATGGTGTCTTTCGATTGGAGATGTTCAAATTTCTTAGTCGCATAAGTGATCTATGTGAGCGTCGAACTAAACTTCTAAGTCCCCTTTTCATGCGTTTTTTCAGGTGAGGATATAATTTTTCAGAATAATACAAATTAAAAATAGAACGAAAAAGCAAATTTAATAAAAAATTTTACCAGTTTATTCGAATCTTATTGATTTTGAGCATTAAAATTTTTTCCTATATTCATTGCGGGATGCATAGCTTTAACATATTTTGAATAATAGGAAATGCAAGCGTCAACGAATTAGTGTTAACGGATAAAGTATAATAATATTGAATGATGCCCATCAAATTTCATAAAATTGTTTAAAAATCTTAAACACTGTTAGAATTACCAAAGGCATTGCTAGACCATCAATGGATACTAGTTTGGAAATAATTAGATAATATGTTCTTTACTTATATGTGATCTTGTGATATGAATTATCGTGTGTAATTCTAACACATTCATTTGCTAAATTCTTTCGGATTACAGAAATGAATATCAGCAGGGAAATTTGTTAGAGAAACGACAAAATATTTTATCATTGGCTTCATCTAGTCTTCCTTGTTCTACAGATGAAGATGAAGAGAAGAATGATGCTAACGAAGACCCAGAAATGTTAGTTTATGGGATAAATAGAGCAAGAAAAGCACAGGTTATTTCTTTTGTTTTTCATGCTTTACGTTGATACAATGTGAATGATTGATATCCTCACAGATTTGGCACTGAAAAATCAGAAGATGATGGCAAAGAGATAGCAGAAGACAAATGTATTGAACGAAAAATAATTAGAAATAGTCTGATCGCTCTTTTGGAACTATTCATGAACTTCACTTCACCCAAAGTTATTTATATGGCCAGTGAAATTCGAGACATATACGACGAGGTATGCAGCGATTCGTTTATCGTTCATATTTATTTTCTATTTAATGATGTTATTGACGTTCAACTAATTTGTTTCGTTTTGAATTAAATTAAATAGAATTTATCAATTAAGAGAATGTTTTTTGTAATTGAGATCAAATGCATGTTCTACATCTTTTTATATTAACTGTAGTTTGTTTAGCTTTTGATGGTTGGTGATGAAGCAGTGCAACAGCGGGCATTGAAATGCATATTTACCTATAATTACAAATATCTTACGCCTTACAGGTTTCTTCTCAAGCTTTTCTGACTCCATGTTTCCAAGCTTAATTTTACACTCATTGAATTAGTTCGGAATTAGAATGAATGAATTAAAGATTGGTTTCATTTAGAGAATTTTGAAGAATTTAGACGAACAATTTTTACATTATATTGCTTTGAAAAAGGGTTATTATTACAGAGAATATCTAGAAAGTTTGGTGCAAGAACGAACTTTAACCAATAGTTTGTTGAAATTTGCTATTGATGATCATAATTCTGTAGTTGAAAACAATCATCGTGCCAGTCTTATGCCGATTGTGTTGAGGTTAGTATTTTGTATTTTTCCTCCAGTTTTAGTGATTCAAATTTCGCATTTTTCTCTATTTATAATTTTGAATTACCGTAAAAACAAAAACTCTAAAATCAGTTTGTTTCGAATTTTGCTCTTCCAGGCTACTATATGGGAAATGCAATATACACTGTAAGAAAGATATGACGGAACGACATACAGCGATATTTCGGTTTCTTGCTGGGAGCACATCAAATGAATTGGATTTCTTTTTGAAACTACTTTTTGCACCTCTATTAAAAGTTATTGGTTAGTGATTATATTACATGAGAAATTATCGGAGTTACTCAATTTGATAGGCGGCATCAATTTTTAACTTGCAGGTGAAGAGGAGCAGTCGCTGGAAATATTTTGCAAGCGAACAGTTTCAACTTTTGATGCTTCTGCAATGGTTCCGTTACAGATTATCAAAGGGTTTGCTTTCCTTCCATAAATTTTAATGCATGAATTATAAACACCAAGATAACATGTGCAGTTATACATTCGAAGCAATCAGTGTATCTATTTGGTAATTCATGATGTGTAATTATTTCTCTTTTTTAAGAGCAAAAATAGTCTTAGCTTAGCATTTTGAAATAACAAATTTTATTGTTAAAATTTTCTATAAATAATATAAGTAATTCAAAATATTCAACAAAAGTGAAAATAAAAGGTGAGAGAGAAAATGAATTGAATTACAACTTCCAGTAACATTATCCGCTGTACATACTACATGGTTTGTTGAAGTATAGGCATTGTACAGTGTTGAACCGCCACCAGCCTGATCTGCACAACGGGTATCATTGAGAGGTTGTTCATAGGCTGCATTAAGGCTTTGATAATATTCAATCCACTCACCAATCCAATTTAGTCTACAATCGCATGTGATTGGATTATTCTGAAATACAGTGTATTTCGTTTTACTTTTGAAAAGACTTAAAGACTTATTTAACAAATTTATAGGATGATAGGGCGTTCTTTTCTTATCATTTGTCCCTCATTCCTTTAGCTTCTTTATTTTTTATCAGTAATAATAGTTTTGTTCAAAATAACTTTATGGACCAGAAGACTGTTCTGCTTCTCACTAATTTGTTAGTACTGTTTCCTTTTATTGAATCCTTTTCCCCATTTTCCGTCTAATCACATATTGTTCTCCTTTTAAGCTTATTGCGATTAAAATGAGCATTAAAATGAGCCTTATACTATATCATATCTCGTCAAATTTATTTGACTCCTTTAATGATCAGTATAGGAAATGATACATATTAATGATTTCTGGAGTGCTTACCGTTAGTTGTAGATTATATAATATAGTGCCATGTTGATTGAGTACTGGTGGTTTGGTATGTGGAAATGGTTCGAGAGTTTGTAAATAGTTGTTTTGTAGCGAAAGTGACAGGAAACTGATAGCAGTTAAAGTATTGAATATCGATGATGGAAATATTTTGATTCCGGTATCACGTATTGTTAAATCTAACTTGTAACCACGTAGTTGCGCAAATGCACCCGTCTCGATCTGAAGAATATTTGTTCAATTATAGTTTCAAATTTTGATTTAAAAAATGTTAGCTGAACTTAAAATCATACATTCTTTATTTCGATGAACATTTTACATTAAGTAAGGAAGTTACATGAAGCATTTTGTCGAATTTCGATGCCAGTAAATCCTAAGGGTTGTGGAACACTGCTATATTCACATCGTACACGAATTTTCAGATTAAAGCGATGGAAATTCTTGCAAAATTTTCGATGACATACTTTAAATAGCTGTTTCCCGGTGATTACAATCTTTCGCAGTAATCTAAGATCAGCACTGTACATCTGCGTTGTTAAGCGTGTTTCCCTGATTTCTGCAGCGAGAATGCGTAATGGAGGTAGATGTTTGAGAATATCTGATATGTTGTAAACCTGTATGTGGGGGAAGTTGTAAATCTGAAAATTATGATAACTTCCAATTTTTTAGTGAAAAAAGATTATTACTTATGGAGATAAAATATGGATCTTGCAGAGAAGTGTAGGAATTAGTATGTGCATGAATTAATATGATATGGTTAGATTATTACATAAAGATTGCGTAGGTGACGTAAATGTCGAAACGAATGTGGTTCTGGTAGGCGAAGTAATTCTTCCATATTGCATAATCTGAGCGTTTCAAGCTGAAAAAGTAAAATGAACCATTAATTTGTCCTTGATCGTGATGGAAAACAAGAAAACTTTCTCTTCAATTTTCTAAGTTTTAAAAATGCATACATTATATAGACTTCGAAGATGTCTGTCCGTTACTATGACAACTGGATTCCCGCTAATGTTTAAATGTTTTAATTCAACAAGTTCGGCAAACATCTCCGGATCAAGTTCTTTAAAATTATTGTAAGAAATATCGAATGTTGCCAATTTTCGATTGTTGATTAGTTGTGCCGAGTTCATTTCCTGGATTTTATTGCTGGAATAAGGCTTTTTTCTTTAGATTCCCAAGACCAAGCATATTTAATTAAATTGAAAGTCTTTCTGCTAGGATTGTTATTTCTCGAATGCCATATTCGAAATTGTTTCTCATTTTTCAAATAATTCTGTATCAATCAACATTTAGACATAAGGCTGTAACAGGAATCGCAATCTAAGAAAAAACGAGGGTAATCAAGGTTTGATTGCATATTGAATTAGAGATTGACTAGATGATAAGGCATATGGCGAAGTGAAACGCATAGACTGTTCAGATGATTTAGTAATCAAAAGTTTGTTTTTGTGAAAAAATTTGTTGAAACCATTGCTTACTTGCTGATATTCAGAAGTCGAATCCCATGGTTGTCAATTTTTGGTAGTGAAAATAAACCTGTATTTGCTAGGTTAAGTATTTCGATAGCATTACTCAGACCCTGGAAAACTTTACGGGTTATATATTTTAAAAGATTGTTTCATATTGAAATCAGGCTGAATAGAATTTTTATATCCATTTTTCTATTTCTTTCTATATATTAATCCAGATGAATTCTGACGCTGAATTTTGGACTTATTGTTGAAATAATTATTGGACAATATTACTCGAAATGCATGTGGATTCCATGAAATGATGGGATTATGACTGATATCCAGTTTTGTTAGCTTTTGCATCTTTGAAAATGCTGCTTCCTCAATGATTTCGATATGGTTGTCGGCCAAAATCAATTCCGTCAGGTTTTCCATGCCATCAAAATCGTCAACATTTATTGATCGGATTCGATTTCCCTTAATTATGCCATATTTTTATTGCCCTCAAGATGAAAGTTTTGCATCTATCTCATTAGTAATTAGTAAAATGAAATTATTTGTTTTCTTTTCATCATTCAAATTATGTAATAGACAGTCAAATGTTGAAACATATCTTGTAGCAAAAAATAATCTTTGCATAACATTTTATAATAATATAGGAGAGAGTGACAATTGATTGAGAGAGATGGAATTATGCAGTGTTTATGTTTCTCTTTAAATAAACAGTTATGTATTCTTGGTAATTTAGTTATTATTTGATTTGGGAACTGAAACTTGATTAAAAGTACCTTCAGATTCAGATTAGTAAGGCTGTTTTGGATGGAACTGAATGCGTGTTGGGGTATTTTCTTGATTTCATTATAAGCAAGGTCAAGCTTGTGGACATTATTTGCTCCAAATGTGTTTATGTCCAAGCTAATAATGGCATTATTTCGCAGAATAAGATTTTCGTAAATATTCTGTAAATTTGTTCGTTAGAGATTATTATTATTATTGAAATTGAATCTAAACAAACGAATATTATCATGATTAATTCTGTTAAAAAATCCAAAGATACTTCCAGATATTTGCATGTGATCAAAAATTTGAACTTTTTAGAGCCGATGCATCTCTAAGCTAATTTGGTTTTCCATTGTTTCTGTTCTTAGGATCGCAGATAAATATATTATGCTGCATTACAACAGTCTAAAACATAAAAAGATATAAATTTTAAAGTTTTTTATGTACCTGTTTTGTAAAAGTGCCTTTGTGCAGTATCCTAAGATGATTATGAGATAAATCGAGTTCGGTGAGCCATTTGCACATTGCGAATGCATTGCTCTGAACTTCGATAAGTTCGTTGTGATCTAATTTGAGGACTTTTAGCTGACCAAAATCATACAGCATATTTTTTCCGATCGATTGTAAGTGATTATGTGCTAGATTGAGGTACATCAAAGTTCGCTTTGCTGAATGCAAGTCAATCCTGTAAATAATTGCGAAATTTTTGAAAATGAAATCAGGAAATTCTTGAAATTACTCAGACTTCAGAATATTGTAGCTTCGGTAAGAGTTGTCGATGGAAAAAACGCATTATTTCCGTATTATTTAGTACATTTCAACAATCTGTTCTTTGAAATGAAATTGCAGTCTGTAAGGATACTGACTACTGGAATCATTGAAACTTTCTTTCCATCTTTTAAATCAGTCACATTGTATTTGTTGAAAATAACTTACGTAATGATATGGTTGTGTGATAAATCAAGATGTTTGACATTCACCAGACTTTGGGCCAAAAATGTGAAATCAAATGTCCTAAGCTGATTGTAACTTAAGTCCAGCTGTTCCAGATTATTTAAATTAACGAATGTTGCTTTTCTTAGTTGCTGCAGACGGTTCCGAGCCAACGATAAATTCTCTAAGGTTGGTATATCACTTATCGACCGCTCCATCGTCATGTTGATCGCATTTCCCGCCAAAGTGAGCTGACGTAGATTACGTAGCGACGAAAATGTCTGTAGAAATTTTTTTATTTCATTGAATTTTGAAATTTTATAAAAAATTGATCTTTGTTTCAAAATTTCGCCGAAACAATAATGTCTACAACTGTGTATCCACCATTTCAACTTGTGGATTTCGGGGAACTGTTGGTTGAGCGACTTAGCTAATCATAAATTAGCTTTACTCACTGTTCAGTATGCATCACCTTATTAGTTTATTTATGAACAAGTTTAAGACAGCGAACAAATTTTTGTTCTTTTAAATTTCTTACTGAAAAAAAAAAATTTTTACCCTCATTTTCTTTTCCCTCTTTTTTTCTCTTTTCTCCAACTATTGGATGTCTCGGAAACTTACTAATGTCTGAATACTTGTCAGTTTATTATTGTTGAGTGCCAGCTGTTCCAAACTGTCCATATTTTTGAATGCCGCGGTAGAAATGTAGTTAATATGGCCGAAAGCCAAATTTAAGGAACGTAAATTTGACACAGAGTGCCCAGGGAATGTGCGATTTGTTATGTACTGAAGTTTTGTACGGGTGAGCGATAGCCGTTGCAGATATCGGAGACGATAGAGAACATAATCAGGTAGAATCCTTATCGGATTATCATCCAAAAGCAGATAACGTAGCCGTTTCATATTACCAAGAGCAGTAATGGGGAATTGACTCAGTTGATTGCTCTGAAATGAAGCAAATGCTTAAATGAGAATATATTTTATGATGTGAAGAAAAAAATAGTATTATCAAATTATGCTCAATAAACAACGATTTCAATTAATAATAAATATTTAAAAAATAACACCGATTTGCTAACAGTTACCTGTAAAGAGAGGGACTCGAGATCTTCTAGTCGTTCAAAAGCATTATCATTAATATAGCGAATACGGTTGTGCGATAAATCCAAATATGCTAATGAGCTCATATATAGAAAAGCACCAGGATCAGTAATATTTTCGATCAAGTTTCCTGCCAGATTCAACTTTATTAAGCTTGTTCCAGTACCGTCAAATTTCCCGAAAGCCAAGCGTTGCACATATCGAATCCTATTCTTCGATAAATCGAGATGCCGTAATCGACTCATCCCATTCAGTACATGAGTTGGTATTTCGGTTAGTCGATTAAATGCTAGGAGAAGCTCAGTTAAAATTGGTTTTAGATTGTTGATCGTGTTGTTATCCAGTCTGTAAGTGATGATTCACTTATATTTTTTGAAGTGATTGTGACTCTGGACTTATTAGATGACATAATAAAATTGAATTGCTTTAAGGTTGGTCAAGGAAATGTAGCCAGTGGCGATCATTTCCACAATGTAATAATTTATGAAAGGTCGATTTATCTTAGTTACTGTGTGACTTATTAAGAAGAACTAAATTTAATTTCTATTTTTTGTTGTTTGAAACTCATTCTTTGCATTCATAAATCATTGAAAAGGTTAACCTACACAGTCAACTTATTGCCATTCATATTTAAAATTTCCAGACTTCGTAATGGCTGTAATGCATTTGGCAGTTGATGTAGTTGATTCTCTTCTAAATTCATCCATTTCAATGATTTGGCCATATTTTTGAATGTATCTGTTGGTATATGTACTATTTTATTGTAACTTAAGTCGATTTGTCGCATTTGATTGATTGAATTAAAGGCAGTTCCGGAGACTGTTGAAATCTGAAAGTTAAAAGTAAGATTCTGGTTCTTTTCTCCAGTTTTATGTTTTGCATATATTTTATTTTTAATTTCAATTTTCTAACAAAGGATTGTTCAAACCAATGCTTTACTTCATTTGTAAATTATGTTAGATAGTAATATGCTTGTTGTTAAACTTAATTTATTAAATTTCCATTTGAGTTTTAATTTTTGGAATTCTATTATCCAAGTTTTACCTGATTGTAGCTTAAATCCAGTCGACCGAATTTCTGGAAACTATCAAAAGCATTATCCTTAATATGTCTGATTCGATTATTGCTTAGTTTTAGATCGATTTCCGAAATAAATTTCACTTCAGGATTATTAGTAACTTCAGTGATATTATTACTCTCCAGGTCTAAAGTGCGTAATTGTTTCAACTCTCGTAGTGCAAGATATGGTATCTGGAAATTAAGAATATATATTGGATATATTTTGCATTATTACACTTCTTTCCTTGTTCATTCGTATTTGTCATTTACATATGAAATTTGATTTTGACACTCATTTCGGTATTCTACGCAATCAGACATTCCTCGATGCTAATTAGCACGACATATACTGCTTGATAAATAAAAAACGTAGATACTACGTCTGATAAAATATAGCAAAATGTAGTGCATTAGTCAAGTGCTTGAAATCTGCTTAATTGATCTTAGTCTTGTATTGAGAACTAATTAGAGGAATCTAGTATTAAAAAATGAGTTAAGCTTCTCGTTTTAATTCTTATCAGTATCAACTTGCAAACTATGAAATCTTTTGACGAGATCGGAAATCATGGATTCAGAAATTGTAGATTCTAGGAGATTGGAAATTGTGGATTCTTTGTCAGTGCTAAAATTACTAAATCAAACTTCATTATCCCTCTATTAATTAATCTCCATACGCTCATCGCTGATCATCTTCATGAGTGATTTTTTAAATGCTTCCCAAAATTTTAAATAGTTTGCAAACCGGAGATACAGAAATATAGGTTTAGGCAACTTTCAATGAAATTTTATACTTTCTGCGGAATTAATTTGTATCATCGAAAGCTATCATTTTGTGAGCGGATGAAAAGTGCATCTAAAAATTTTTATTACCTAATGAATTCTCAAAAATTTTCATCGAAGTAATATTTAATTAGGCTTTAAATTATAGCTTTTCAATTTATTCGATTTATGAAATTTTTGAGTATGGTCGATAATCTGTAGTGAAAAATCTGATGAATACCTCGGAGATGAGGTTATTTTTCAAATCCAAGAACCAAACTGTTGTTGGTAGTGCTAGTTTTTCAATCTCGATGATCCTATTATTTGAGAGCGTCAGCACTTGTAATGGCAGTCGTAAAAGCGATTTTTTTGGTAACATGCTTATCTATAAGAAACGATTTCGAATATAATGAGAAAAGTTGCTCTGAACTTTTGAAGTTCTGAAAATATTATGGACTGGTTGTTTGAACTTTTACAGTGCATAACGATAATAGGAATTGAAATAACCTGGTTGTAATCGAGATGTAAGTAATGCAGATTTTTGAGTTGAGTTTCATCGAATGTATCCGATTTAATTTCGGATATCATATTATGAACCAAGTGCAAGTATCGAAGCTGATAAAGGTACGTCATTGCCCAGGATGGTATTGATGTCAGGCTATTCTGATTCAACGTTAGTTGATAAAGCTTGTTCTGAAAAAAAAAAAGTCTTATTACTGTGCTTAATATATTTCTGATATGTTTCAGGAGCATAAGCATGTTTTTTTGATGTTTGAAAATTTTCGAAATTTTTTGAGTTGATTTTTGCAATGTTCAACAAAGTAAGAGATAGATTCATTGACCTCAAGACCTCGAAATGCGTTAACGTTGATTGATGCGATCTGATTGTTGCTGAGATCGAGAATTTGAATGTTGTGATGCTTGAATGTATCTTGATTTATAAACGCTATACTACTGTGCATAATCGATAATGCGACAATGTTGTAGACCATATCCTGAAATTAGCACAAATTATTTCTCTCTCTATTTTGCTCATATACTTCAAATACCCTAATGATGGAAATCTTAGAATTAGATTAACGTTATGAGAAAAAAGTGATCGATTATCATATGGAATGATTGGTATGGTTGTCCATGGTTGACGACGACATTTCACGTGGATGTTACCTTCACCATCAAGATTTTCACAACTGCATGTTTTCCATTTGGAATGTAGGGTTGAATCGAATCTGCAGATATTATAGCTTCAACTATTCTGCAGGTTTTTGCGATAGATTTATTTATAAAATATTTTGTTGGCAGAGAAAAGAATAACAGTTTTTAGAGTAAAAAAAGAAATGGATTAGGGAAAAATCAGATAAGCTTAATGTAATAAAAAAGTCTACAGGTAGTAATAGTGTGGAACTTTTTTTACGTAATAATTACTCATTAAATGTTATGCAGTAATGGTAAATTTATCGGAGAAAAAATAAGACAAATGAGTGAATAAAATTTACAGGCATTGTTGTTCGGAAAAAATTCCCGATGATTGTACGAAGGAAGCTCGTACAATGATGATAATATTGAATAGAGATAGGCATAATGGGATTCTCCCTTGTTCTCGTAAATCTATTAAACTTATAGGCATGATTGATCATTCTCTTTTTCATAGAATAGCTGATTTGAATTATGCTGAGTTCCTTCTCAACCCATAACTCTGAAAAGCTGAAATTAGCTTCAACTTGAGACAAATTGTAAAAGATTAGATTCGCGATGAATTAAAAAGCTAGAAAATAACGTTACGAACAATAAAAAAACACGTTGCGAATCGGATTATATATATATGATAGTTGGATATTGAGTGTTATCTGATGATTAGCCTCATCATAATGATAAGCAAAGCCAAAAATAGAATTAAATTTTAAGCCTAAAAAAAGTCAATAAATTGTAATTGTCCTAAAAGAGAGAGGTATTCATTGAAGCGTAACAATTACTTACTTTATTGAATTGCTAATAGGATGATAGACAAGGATTAAGTATGAAAAGTTTGGACAGAAATGTCATAGTCATAATAGTAATAAAAGTAAGTGTGTGTTCGATAGCATAGCTCCTATTGAAGTTGTAAGTGAAGTAATCTATCCGTCCTCCATCCAATGATCAGTTTGGATATGCCACAGAAGAGCAATTTTGCTGATTGAAATAAAACGAACAGTTGTGTGGTGGATATGTGTAGCCGAGATATATACATATGTGTATGTGTCCCTCCCCACACTATCTAACTTCAATAACGTTGTATTTATGTATTTCCTTAACTTCAATCTGTTCGGAACAATGTGACGAAAGATGAGTCCGAAGAGACCGATGTTTTAGAGCAGTCGTAATGATTAAATGACACTGATTAATCGTAATGATTAATTAACAGCTGAATAATTTTCTTAATTTCTCTTGTAAATTTGAACTCATTGAAAATGGGTTTCTATGACTACAGAAGGATCACTTATACCGATTCATTCTATCATTTATAAGTTTCCTTTTTTGAGTGAAATAAGATATGAATGATCTTAACATACATGTGTCTATTAGCACATTTTTTGTGTTCACTTACTCAATGATCGCATATATATATATATATATATATATTGATGAGAAGTTTTTGAAAGGTGATTAGTTTTATTGACTGAATGGGTCAAATAGAGATTTGATGTCAATTTACCTGTGAATTTAACATTTATTTCTGATCGTTCAAGCCGAAAGTTATTTTCAGTTTTAAGCGAACCTCTGATTACTATAAAATATTCAACAGTTTTTTGGTTTGGAATTTTTTCCTAACTACAAAGAATGATAATATTGATTACTTTTTTGAAGAGAACTGCAAACTTTTGCTGAGAAGAAAAAAATTTTTTAATGGAAACATTTGGAGTAAATAACTGACGTTCACATAAACAGCTTCTTGTCTTTTTGACATCAGATACATTTCTTCATCGTCAAAGAAAAATGAGTCGTAGAAAATATATACTCCAAATTTGTCATTTTTCACATCCTGAATTCATTAAGTTGCTGTTTTCTGTAATTTCAAAGATATATCTCTTTTAAATTTATGAGAACAAAAAAAGTATAGTCATCTTAGCTCAGTGTCACTTGAATTTCCAAAAGTCGAAAAATTCCAATAAGAATGAGATGTAGGAAAATTCATTTAAATAATTTTTATCTTTTTCTCTTGAAATCTCTGCTTTTAACTATGAAAGAACAAAAAAAATCAGCGCATGTTTCTGGACAACATTATATAAAAGTATAATTTGAGAGCATAAAAACCGTTCGTCTTGAGTAAGAGAAAAATCTTTCATGAGCAGCAAATACCAAAAAATATGCCTCATCTAGCTATAAAGGAAAACAATTCTTTGCTTACTTCATTTATTTTTGGAAATTATTTTTTTTGTTACCAATTTTTTGCCGGCAATTGGTTCCAAAATGGATAAAATCAATAAATATCTCGATATCTGACATGGAATCCTTAAGTTCATATGTTTAAAAACTTAAGACAAAGTGAAGTAATTGTTCTGTCGTAGTTATTGTTGAACTTTTTTCTTTTTCGATAGCAGTAAGAACACTAAGACTAAGTAAATCGTTAAAAAATGAGTTTTTCATAATTTTTAATTGGATGAAGACAGAGGAGTTGCTGAGTTTGTAGATGAAAATACAGTTGATGAAGCAATGTCTTTTATTATGTTATCAAATCAAACATTTGACTTCAAAGACGATTAAGTAATCATTACTAAAATATCGTGAAGCAAATAGCAGATGTTCATCATAGTAAATTGAGCAGGAATGCAATTTTAAGATCGGGAACACTGATTTGGGATCGAACTCATTTGTAATCCTTTTTTCTTTTAAGCTGAACCAGATATTCAAAAAGAAATACTGTTCTTTGTAATTTAATTAAAATCAATTATAGTTACTTGAGTACGTATTTTGAATTAACATTGAGACGACTGGATGTTTTTATTACTAAGTTAGCTATTTGAACAAATGAATTTATATCTTCCATTTCCAGTCTGTGATGAAACTGTCTATTGATCGAAATATTATTAATTCCTGTTATCATTTTATTCTGGATAAAACCAGCTAGAAAAAAAATACATTTAGCATTTTCCGTTTAAAAAAATATTTGGATTCAAATTTGAGTTTCTTTCACATAATATGCGATTTTATATATTTGTAATATAAGCTGGCAATTTTCTTATGTTTAATTATAAATTCATTTTCTCCCAAACTGTTAATTTATTTAATTATTTCGTTGCTATTCAATTTATGTACAGATGCTTTATATTTTTTTAAATCACACAGTTGTTTATTGTTGATTTATGTATGAATTAACATATATTTAATTAATTAATATATATATATATATATATATATATATATTAGGTTCGTATATATAAATATATTTCCATAGAACATAGTAAAAATATAAATTTACGTACGAATGAATAGCTATTTCAAATGTGGGTATCTTAGGAAAATTAGTAATTGTCGTCTTTCTTATCGACATGAATATTTTGTTTTCGTTCAGACTGAATAATCTAGCTTTTTTCGGAGCCTTTTCACAAAGATGGGAGAGAGGAATAATAATATCTGTATAAAGAAAATGAAATATTTTGAGGTAAAATTGCTCAGTTCACTTTTCAAATGCAATAAAAAAAGAAAAATTCGAATTGGAGCATATTTATTGTACGATTCGGTTAGCAAAAGTATGGAAATTTGAGCTATAGCAATTAAAATTAGAAAATCGAATCAAGAGCTTCTTAATCATTTTTCCTTTATCTCACCGCTTTGGTGTTTAGAAATAAGGTTTGATGACAACCAAAAATGAGATTGGAGAAAGCATCGAAAGGCTAGCATTTGAGATTATAAGAAGCAGCAGTTTTAATTGTTGAGAGGATGAAGAAATTTGAGAGTTAGATCCAAAATAAAATGAAATTTGATATCGTTTCCCCAAATAAGGAAAGCACTTGATTTCGATTCTTCAAACTGTTCATCAACCAATAAAAGAAAAAACCAAAAATGACCTTTTAATAATGCTTATCATAAATATTATCGGAATGAATTAGGAATAAAATTGTGAAATGAACATGTTCTTATGACCAGTGAAGTAATTCATTTATAAATTTTATGTATTTAATAAGAAGCCATCTTTGTCCCAAAAATGTTTGTTTGCTTTAAAGAAATATCCTTGCCCACTTTCACTGATGGGCTTGTTGAATGCACGAACCAAAATAGCTGTTGATAACGGAATTTTCTCCCCTGGTTGAAATTACCAAAACAAAGTGAACTATACCAAGATCAGGATGAATTACGAATAAATTTGTGGAATGAACATATTCTTATGACGGATGAAGTAGTTCATTTATATCGTAATTCTTTCTTGTCTTTCATCTTATTTTTAATTTAAAAAGTATTCAAGCTTGGATTAACGGCAAAAGTTGTCTAAACTGCCATGTTCTTCCAAGCAAAGGTTCGATCTTTTAAGACTAGAGTAGGGTGGAATCATAGATCAATTAATAAATCTCAATCAACAGTTAAGTTTCCTATTTCAGATCATTTCGAAGTATTTCACTGATAGCAGCCGTACTTTCGCCAGTACTAACAAATGCCCAAAGTCGGCTGTTGTTTCGGATTTGCTTGACTGCAGCATTACTTTCTCGTTTGGCGATGCAGGATTTGGCTATGATTCAACCGTTTCTCGTGAAGCGACTCAAGGAATTACGTCGGCTCGCTTGTAATGCTTTCAAAGAAGTTAGTTTGGATCTCATATTTCATCTCTGTTCATTGCTTGCTTTATTACTATCGATTTTCACTTGATAATATGATTCGAATTCGGTATAGGCGAGTTTTTTTTTTTTTTTTTTGCTTCGGTAATTTTAATCCAAAACATGGAATCTGTTGTAACGTTAAATTTGAGATTTGTAGTCAGAATAGTCTGAAATAATTAAGAATTTAGGTATTAGTGGATTACGTGATAAAAAGCCATAATAACGATTGTAGTGGTAGAAAAATCAAGAAGTCAAATTATAATCATGATACAATTTATATTTCAATCTTTTGTTTGATTCCTCGAAAAAAATTCTCGAATTATTCAGGGATTTGTTTGTGTGAGTGCCAAAATGAAATTTGATTAGTTTAGAAATTAATTGATGAAACTGTTGTATGTGACTAATTGCATGTAGTGAAGTTAAAGAGATTTGGTTAATTGAATTCAACCATTGCTAGAGAGTTCAAGAAAAAAAGAAAAAATTATTAAAAATTCTTGCATGTGGAGTCGATAGAGGAGTTGGGCGTTTCTTTTTTTTTTTTTTTTTTCATCTCAAATTTGTTTCGTGATCAGAAGGCATATTTTAGGAATTAAACATTCTGTTTAAACGGATGTATGATTCGGTGTACTTATATTTCTTTCATTAGTGATGAATTTCGTTTCATTCGAAATTATTGATATGAATAATGTTTTTTAGAAAAGAAGAAGTTGGATTCTTTAGAGTACGAGAGAACTTTGCAAATAGTGCTAAAAATCGTAAGTAGTTTGTTAAATTTTTTAGCCTAAAATTCTCTTGTAATTTCAGGTTTTCTATGTATGTCAAAATCGTGTATTTGAATCCGATGAAATCAATTCATTTTTAATGTATATTGTAGTCCCGCAATGCATCCATCATGATGATGGCTCTCCAAAAGTTCCTTATAATCTCCTGCGACTGTTCCTTTCATGGACATCAACTCCGAAGTATTTGTTTAACTTTCATCTTTAAGCAATTTTTTTGATTGAATTATATCGCATGGTATTTTTACGGTTTTCTTTGAGATGTATTTAATTCTCTGAATCCATTTTTAGTGACTGATTACAGAAAATTTAAAAATCCGATGCTTTCTAGATTATTCTATCTCTTACGTCTCGAAGTGCCATTAGTCAGTGGTAACGCGCAACATTCTATGCTTTCTATCTTGTGCAGCATGCTCTCATCGAAAAGTATTAGCAAGTTGATGAAAGAGAAAATCATTGACGGTGTACTCAATTTGCTTACCTTGGCAGACGAGACTGTGCCTGATCCAGTTGCGGAAATCAGTCTAACTGAACTTCCAAAAATTTCTGGTAAGCGAAATTTATTGCCATATTGCCACACTGTTTCTCCAAATTTTCAGTTTGCCTTGTGGAAGTTCCGATATCTACTTTTTTTTTTTTAGATATAAAGTGATGCAGTGATAAAAAATCTAATTTTTCAACATTATATTTGGGGATATTGGAGAATTTTAGTATCCACATCAACGGAGGGAATTCTCTGTTAAATCTTACAGAGAAGCTATTTCTAAATATTGATTCTGTAAATTCAATTCAAATTTAGACTTATGTTTATCGTATCCTTTACTTGCACTGTTGCATATACTCAAAATATGCTTATACGTATCATATTCTCTGTTAACATAATTTGCAAGTCCATGCTGTTTTAGGTTTAAACAGTGGAACTTCTATGATTCTTTCTGAATTGCCGAAACTGTTGGCATATATTTTTGATTCCTTACCTTTGCAAGATGAAAAGCATAAACTTAATATGAAACATTTGGAAGTATTAAGCAGGTTGGCATTCTTTCTTTTGATTTAAAATTTTGGATCTTCAAAGTACGTGATTTTTTTTCTCTATTTTGTTATTAGTTATTATTTTCAATGGAAATTACTCAGAGGAGCGCGGAATTTGAAATAATGATGTTTTGATGACATTGTTCGGAAGGCTTATAGTTTCTAAAGTGTGATCTGCATTTCAGGATAAGTGAATTCATTCAAGATGAAGAAATGATTAGACGATATGTTTCAATTCTGCTAACATTCCTGGAATCGGGAATTCTGCGCTCCGATGATACTGTTCAGTCTTTGCTTCTAACTGTTTTACGGATGGTTGTTGCAACAACAGATGCGGTCCAGTTTTTGAAGTAATTATCTAGAATTCAGTTAGAATTGTTCATGTAAATTGTAATTTTTAAAATCTATGAGCAAATTTTTCTTAAAACCAGTAATTTCTAACTGAATATTCAAATTTTGAAGTATAATTATCTGCTTTAAAAAATGTGCTGATATCCATTGCAAGACTTGTCTCCTAAAGGTCCGAAAAACATGGCTGCACATAATTAAGCTATCCGAAACAATGAAATCATGAATTTTTTTAGTGGTCCGATACTTGGTCATCTGCTGTGTACAGTCTTATCACGTTCTAGTATAATATGTATATAGAACCTTGGCATTATATTAGTTGGAATAGATTATATTAGCCGAAATTCTTAGATCTTCAAAAGAGAAAAGTTTTCAGAAATCTGATACACGTGCAATCTTTACTAAAGGAGCGTTCGCATCGTGAAACTCTACAAAAAATTGAAGAAGCCATAGTAATGAAGCTGAAGGAAAGCGATAAGAGGAAAGCGGAATTATTAAGTTATGTGGCAAGTTTGGACGCATGGGATAAAAGACGAATTGATGAGCCGGATTTTGATAAACGGCACAATGCTTATTCAAATTTCCTTAAGGTTTGTTCTCCTTTACTACTTGAATTTGTTCTTAATTTTGAACTTTATTGAGGTCACTTATTGGTTGTCCAGAGTGATTAGATAGGATTTTACCGATTCTTTGTTTACTCTGAAATTTGCAGGCTTTAACAACAACTGAATTAATTGATCCGGTATTACTCTATTTACTACTGCATAACGATTATTATGTTATTGTTGAGGTACCTATGATTTTTTTTTTTTTATATAAAAAGAAAGTATTAAAGAAAAGGAAGGACTTATGCTTTTTGTCGAATTGGTGAATGTGTGGACAATTAATTTTTAAGTTTATTATTAATACCGCAGAGAGTTGATTATAGAGTAATATATAGAATGGAAAATTATGAGTTAGAAGTTAATAA
>KZ270065.1:44560-56991 GCA_002249935.1 Onchocerca flexuosa
TATTACTGGATCCTATATTAGTATAACCTGTGAATATCATTTTATGAGATTAAGAGTTTCTCACATCATTTGCATTATGTGGAAGACAAATTGAACCAAATGAACTTCTTGCACAAGATTACTTGAGTAATTTGTAACATTATCAAGCGAAATTATGACTGCAGTTGTTGACATGATGTCTATCATATCTACTTTGCAGCTCGTGTGAATTTTTTTTCTTTGAAATAAAGAGTCAGTATCAGTGAAAAGGAAGGACTTATGCTTTGAGTCGAATTGGTGAATGTGTGGACAATTAATTTTTAAGTTTATTATTAATACCGCAGAGAGTTGATTATAGAGTAATATATAGAATGGAAAATTATGAGTTAGAAGCTAATAAAATCAAAATTATAACAGCCGAGGATTACCAAGTAGAAGGTTATAAATTGTTACGTGCCAAGAGTTTATTCCAGTGGTCGAAATCGCCCCACCGGCTTCTAATCCATCCAGATTCAAGAATAACTCTTCTTTCCTCGATAGGCAGGTGTTGCTTGTAGAATACAAAAAAGGGAATTATCGAGCTTTCTCATGCTAAGAAATTAGTGTATGAGAAAGGATATATTTTTTGTTTTAGCATACTGTTGTGCATAACCATACGTGGTAAATGATTATAAATTAAAAGATGGATTCATCTGTCAATATGAGAAAACGTTGGAAATTTTGCATAATGAGATGAATCCTTCATCTGGGAGATGCTTTATAAACTTTATTTTAACAGATGTTCAGGATATAGATGTAGCAGGTATTTATGATTTATAATTTAAAAGAATTTACATATGAATTGGACAATGATCCAAATAGAACAATTTTTTACAATGTAAGTATTTTGAAACACAAAAGTTATTTTAGAAAATTATTTGAAGTTTTTCGACAGCTCTTATCAAGTTATAACTTTATTAACTTTATCATTCGCAACGTCAGCTATTTTTCTCTGATTAGAAGTGCTTGAGTGACTCTGTACATCTGAATTTCTTATTCTATCTTCACTAGTGGTTTATGTCAAAAGCTATTTCCATCTACCTTTCAAGGTAATGAATGATCTGTTTGAATTCTTACGATAAAATTGAGTGCATAAATGGCTGAGTTCCATATATTCTTCATTATCGTATATGCTTAATTACTTAAATAAAATGATTGTGGAATATTTATGCTGCTCAATTCTCGATCAAAAGATTGTGTGATTTCAGGGTCATTGTTGCCATTGTGGACGCTTTTCACTTTGATGTTTCTGAAGAAGAAAACTGTGAACCTGTTATAAAACAGAGAAAAGTGAATAGTGAATTAGAGATTCAAACAAATGAAAGATCTGAAGAGTTGGTAAAAGTTGGGATTGAAGAGGTCACAGCTCAAGAGAATGCTAGCGATACATTAAAAGCGAGCGCTTCATCAATACATCAAAAAGTGATGGGATATTTGATACCACGGCTGAAAGATTGTGCCACTGGCAAAGTAAACAACTTTTCATTGTTTTTAAGCATACGATAATTAGTAGATGCATTTAACAAAACATGCTAAATTGGTGGGCTAACCAACTTAGACAAAGAAACTGGAAAATATTGGGAAGACAGAAAAACAATCATACTATTTTATTTTTTCAAACAAATGCTAAAATTGAGATATTAAAGATTTAATATCGAAAATTTCCCAGTTTTTCGCATTTCCTCTAACCGATTTTGATGAAAAACTTTTACATTATTACTGAGAGTTTGTTGAATAACAATAAGAAATGCAGAATAAGTTTTAATTTTTATCAAATTGCGAAAGAAATCTATTAACTGCTATTTTCGACTGCATAACCGCATGACCGCAAGATGTGGTTCTGGAAGAAAAATATTCTTTTGCGATTCTTTGCTTTATTTTGCTTTTTTCATCTCATTTTAAATGAATTATTTAAAAGATAAGAGAATCGGTGCTTTTAGGACTTAGTATCTCATCGAAAGGCCCAATCTGGGAAATATTACAAAGAGGATGATGACATACAGAGGGCCCCTGTTGCGCTGGCTACCGTCAAATTACTTCAGAAAATGCCGCAAAAAATTATGGACTATAATTTGCATGGGTAATTCGTATATGTAATTTGTCAGTCAAAGAATCAATATACCATGTAGTTAATTGTAGTAATTCTTTTTCCAAGTAGTTGATAATTGCGTATTCTTTTCACACGTGATATTATTTATCATGAATCTTTATGTTTTCTTTCTAATGAATGAATAAATTTTGATTGGAGATGATTTTTTTTCTAGATTTTTTTAAATTCAAACTTTTTTTTGTTTTTATAGTATAATAATCAAGATGTGCTCTTTGTTAATGTCACGATCAACTGGTGTACGTGAAGCGGCGGGTAGGACTCTTATCGAAATTGCTAAAATTTTGGGTCCCAAATATGTTCGTTTCGTAATACGAGAAATGAAGCAAACTATGAAAAAAGGATATCAGGTATGGTTTTAATCATTTGAACTCACCATCTGTAAAATATGCAACTTAAGATTTCAGAGTGGTAAAGTATTGTTAATATCATTAGTTTATATTGTAATTCATTATATAATTCATTCACTGTATTGTTAATATTGTTAATACTATTTTTTTTCCATTATTTTAGCATGCATTTTGAATAATATTATGTTTTAGAGTCTACTGATTCTATACCCATGACTGCGATAATTTTCTCTATATATCTTCTTTATGTAATTGCATATTTTAAAGCAATGCTTTTGTTTGCGCTTTCATAATTGCCAAACTGAATGCTAAATTTAAAATTTTGACTCTAATTCATTCTTCATTATTGGGATAAAAGAAGAAATTACCTCATTTTCTCTCTCTTTTTGTATTGGTTTACGAATCCATGAAAATCTAGATTTTTAATCTCAAATATGTGTTAGTATTAGTTAACAATCACTATTCAACATTTATTTCTGTTTTGGTTTTTGAAAGTCAAAACGGATTTTTTATTTAAATAAATGAAATCCATATGAATTTTAGCTTCATGTGATGATTTTCTATGTGCACAAGCTGTTGTCAGCTGTTGAGGAGCAACTTTGTGCTGGTGACTTAGATTCATGTTTATTGGATATCGTTGATGTAAGTATTTCATTCTAAACTTTTCTTGAAGTGGAAGAATATGATTATTTTGTTGTCGTTGTTAATGTTACTAATGATGTTTTGGTAGAATTGCTTTAGAGCAACGAAATATGTAAAAGGCTTTTATATGTGTTAGTATTAGTTAACAATCACTACTCAATATTTATTTCTGTTTTGGTTTTTTTAAAGTCAAGACGGATTTTTTATTTAAATAAATGAAATCCATATTAATTTTAGCTTCATGTGATGATTTTCTATGTGCACAAGCGGTTTTCAATACTGGATTTGAATTTTTTTAAACTAGAACTTCAGTTAGATCAAATCATCAGATGACTTTAGATATGTATTATGGATTTATTTGGTAGTGCAGCTGAAGAAAAGACTGTATCTGGCATTACTAAAGATGTGCCAGAAGCGAAAATACAACGAGCATATGAAACATACAGATTACTTGGCCGATATATAAGCTCTCATTGTCTTGGCAGTGTTCTAGTAGTTTTGAAAAAGGTCTAATTTCTCTGTTTTTAAAAGCATCAATATTCAGTTTAATACCGCAGTCACTGAAGTGCTGTCCTTCTCTTTTCTTATATATGAAAGAATAATTTATCATTTTCTTGTTAATGATAAATACAAATTTTTTCTGGTTTCATTATATGTTCATATTTAGGTCGTAGAATCTACACCAGACGCAAAATCAATGCGAAAGGTTAGCCGTTTGTTGTGGCAATATTCACTAGGAATATCGATCAATGAAGGAATTGAACCTGCAGTTTTGTTAATATTTGTATATCAACTTTTAAAAGAGCGAATAGCAGAAGTTCAGAAGGAGACTAATAGCAGTGTTCAGTTGGATGTACTACAAACAAAGAGTGAAAAACGTCCAGAAAGTTGTTTGGTTCTAGAAAAAGAACCTAATCGGTTATTTATTTTTATATTAAAAAACATCTTCAAGTTTCAAAAATCACTTTTTGCAGTATAGTTCCAAACTGTCAGTGTTAGCTACATAAATTACAAAATCCTTACATAGGTAGAGAATATATCCATTTTCAGGTAATTTTATTAGTTTTTTTTATAAAGATACTTAAAACTGATTATGATTTTATATTCTGAAAGATTTAAAAGAAACGTCATTTTTGGCATAAGAAATATTAATGGAAGTGATAGAGAGAAGAGCGAGAAAGTTTTGTTCAAAAATAAAAGTTTTTTGACTCATCCTCAATTGGAAATTTGACATAAATTCACGATTTTACCATAATATTTTATTGTAATATTCTCCCTTAATAAATAATATTTTTTTGATAAAAAAGTTTGAGTAATTTCAGGATAGGAATGATTGTCAAAGTGTCAACGAGGAGTAAAATGCACATTTTTGTTGAATTCGGCCTTTCTGAGCTGTATTTGGTGTTGAAAAAGAAAGTTTTTGATGTGGAATCTAAGGATGATGTCGCACGATTAGATCCATTTGTCGATATCATTTTGCAGTGTCTAAAATTAAAATATGATAAGGTGAGAACATTAAAAGTTTGATCATAATGAATAACATATTGCTATTTCAAGCGGATAATTCAGACAATATTATTTTTGTGTTCTATGTTATTCTTGACTTTTCATCCTCTAGCAAGGCATAAAGATTACTTAGATATTTTGTATCAGTTATTGAATATTGATTAATATGTGAATATTTGATGCACTATATTTGAAATTTTGAGAAGATAGGATTTTTCGTTAGCCATTCAAAATTATGAATTTATATGATTTAATTTTATCTTTAGCTAATTTAGATCGTCGTGAACTCTTTGCGATGCTTCCTGATATTGCTCAAATTTCCTCTTCCTTCACTGCGGTCAGTTATGACCCAATTTTTGAACCATTTGTTCATCTTATTAGCTGATTATACAACTTCGGATGCAACTGGCAATATTCAGGAATATGTCCGAAAATCTGTAGAAGTTTCTCAGCTGGTATTTAAGGTAGGTTTGTTTTCTGCAGCACTTTATTCAGGTTGTTGTTAAATAATAACTTCAGAAAACTTCGTAGAAAATCATGAAGAATTAGTCTTGTCATTGTTCTTTCTCCTTTTGACAGTTTTCGAAAATAGATTTTTAGAGTTTCTCTTTTTTTTCCCTTATTTTTTTGTTGTTAAGGTCCTTTATTTTATCTTATTTCAACTTTTAATAATTCTTTTGAATTTCGGACCAATTTTTGAAGGCTGTTACACAAATAATAAAGGATGCGCCTTCTCTTGTGCTTACATCGAAACGTTTACAATTATTGCTGACCTATGTCGAGACCGATATTGTCGATAATCAAAAACAGGCAGTAGCATTTCCACTTATCAAAGCAATCATTATCCGCAAACTTCAAGATTCAAAGGTTAACCTGTTTGGGATAGAACTGCTGTATATCGGAAAGTAGTTACTACCTCGCAGTAATTTATGGATAAAATAGATTCGCAAGATCGTCAAGTCAATTTAGTCTATAAATCAAAAATAAAACGCCATGAAATGATACAAACATTGACATTTTCCATTGTTTACATCATTTTATATCAACATAATTATTTCTATTGATACTAACAAGCAATTCTTAAAGTAATTATTAGAAAAATTTTAATTACGTAAAATATATTTAGATTGAATTTAAAGAAGGCTAACATGGATTTGTTTAGGTTATCGAAATTATCCAGTATCTCGCAGAAACTGCCGTTACATCAGAAATTTCGCATATTCGAGAACAGTGCCGGCAGGTCAGCTTGTATTTAAATTACGCTTTTTTTTTTTTGTTCATAAGATTTCAAATATAATTTTCCCTCATGAAATTATATGAAGTCAAAACTTTTTTTTTTTGCGAAAAATTATGTTTAAAATCAAATTATCAGAAATACTTTATATTAGTTTTTATTCAAACTTACATTTTTACATGATTAGTATTGCTTTGAATTGCTTAATTTTGAAACATTTTTGGAAAAATTACTTTTCTTGGTGCATTTAGTATACGTGCTTCTTCAGGAGGTTTTAGTGATTAGTGCTGATTTCAATTTATTGGGATAGTTCACTTCTCATATGTTGAACAAAGTATATTCATATGTTTTATCTCTTTCCATGTTTAATAATTCTATTTGTTCATACAAAAAACTTGCTGAAAACATTTTAGCTATATTCTTTAATGTGATGTTAATTAAATTTAATATATTTGGAGCTGTATTATTACGAAGACATAGTATCACCATAAATGTTCTAATCTTTACATGAACCAAATAAAATATACTGACCACTGTAAAAGTAATTCAAAAAAGCAACTACATAAGAACTGATTATTATGGAATATAAATTTATAACAAAATAACTTCCTGTCATTTATAATTAGCGGAATGTTTATAAGATTTCTTGTCAATAACCGGTGTAGGAAATATTTGCTGTTATTTTTTTTATATTTATTTATTTTTTAACATTTTTGAAAATTGAATCATCATTCAGGTAATAGCCCTATTTGTTAGCAACCATCCGCAGTGTAAAAAGCCATCGAAATATATTGAATTTTTCTTGGAACAGCTCGATTACCAATATGAAGATGGCCGAAAATCTGCAATTGAAATGCTAAACATATTTTTTGAGAAGCTTACAAAGGTTTGTCAATTATTTTCGAATTTCTGAAAGTAATAGTCTAAAATTGATTTGTGACCAGGCTTTGTTATTGGACAGCGTTTATTTGTTTGCACTATAATTCTTAAAGGAATAAATGGGAAAAATTATTTTCTAACATTGCGTTCCGAAAAATTAGTGGTGTTTACTTACAGGAGATTAATGATCAGTATGCTTTATTAGCATTTGTGAAACTAGCAGCTCGACTAATGAACGATGAAAGTACAGAATGTCGTCAAATGGTTGTGTTGGCTATACAGAAATTAGTAATGTCTATATCAGAATCTAAACGAAATGATCTTTGTTTAGCCACAAAGGATTGGCTGGAAAGTAAAAAGGTCAGTATATTCATGATAATCCCCTGAAAATGACTGAAAAAATTTCTTTTTGCGCTTTATTATTTAAAAAGCAGCAGTATAATTGAAAATAATAATCCGAAAAGCCGAAATACATGCGTTATTTTCAGGAAGTATACATTTGCATTGCCGTACAAGTACTAGTAATATTTAACAAATTAGAAGGCGAAAAATTTGGAAATACTCTCCGGGAATTATTACCTGTGCTATCGAAAATTGTTCATGCTGAAATTTTATATTCATATGCTGAAGAAAGTATTGGTATAATCATAGATAATCTCAATTTGTTGATGAGAGAACATAAAAATCAAACGACGCAGTTTGGTGAAGAAGGATTACTGGATTCTTTTTTAAGTAAGTATTCATGGATTTGACCAGTAATATTTTTAAATGAGTTTATGAAATAAGCTTGGCAGTTAAAATTGTAAAAAGGAATAAAAATACGAAATCCGCAGGAATAATCTGAATTTCAGGTTTGAATTCTTATTTTCAAGATTCAATCTTAATTTAATTTTTTTATCTTATGGGAAGCAGAAACATTCATGATGTAGCACTCTTGAATTCTATAAATTTTAACTCACTATTATGAAATTTCGTAGGTCCGAACTTTATCTTTGTTTTATCACAATTCAAATCCAGAATTGCATTTATGACCAATTTTTTTTTAGGAGAAATGGGTCCATTAGCGCGGTGCAGCAAATCACTTACTGTTCAGTTATCTGCAGCTCGGTTTCTTGGCTCATTGTTTTCCATTCTTAATAAAGAATACTTATTGTCGCGAAGTGATCCATCTCCTCGGGAGTTTATGCAATGGACGTTGGCACAGCTGAAAACTTTTCAATTAACGAACGAATTAGCTGAACAAGTAGGTCTTATGAGCTAACAGTTTGTTTTCTTAAGTGACTAATCATTATCTGTTTTTTAATAGCATCAGTTAGTTTTCTTTAATAATAGCAGCGTTTGATTTTATGTTTTTCTTTCAGGTAGCGAAGAATTTGGTGTATCTTTTCGATTTGGTTTCACAGTCCGATGAAGATCTTCAGTGGCTTTGCCACAGATTGAGTGTTTTGTGTAACTTTGAGTTGGTAAAGCTGCCAAACGAAACCATTCGAGTACATTACTTTTTTTAACATTTTTTGTTGATTTTCTTCTTTAAAAACTTTTGCTTTTAACAATTTTCTCCTCTTACCACTTTTTCTTGCGGACCAAACTGGATGAGAAACATTTTTTCTTCCAGTTTGTAAATATTTTCGAAATTTTTTGATGATTTCCATCTTGATTAATCATTTTCCTCATTAAATTTATTCAGTCAATGACGGATTGTTATGGCTATTTTTTTTTTTCAATCGTATGATTTCATGTTGCAGAGGATCAGTGTTTTCAAAGTGACAGCAGTTATTGTTTTGAAAGTTGATCCAAAACGAGCTGGCATTGTGCTACAATCGTTATTACCTTCTCTCTATCGTGAAATGCAAGGCAAATCAGCGCAAAGTATCTTTTTTGAATTCATCTTTAATTGACTTAAAAAAAGATATGCTGCAAAATGCTTATTTTCATTCAAAACCGTCTATGTTAAATATTGAGGTTGAATTATCATTATATCGAATATTATCATTGATATTACTATTTCAGATACTGAAATATTGCAAAAAATTGCCATGGAAGTGGCGGAAACAATAAAAGGAAGAATTGGTGACGAGGAGTTTACAAATCGATTAGCTGAATGCAATAGATTATTTGTCGCTAGACTTGAAGAAAGAAAACGAAAACGAAAGGTTGACTAATTGCTGTGGAATTAAATCCTTTATTATTTTCTTCCGAAACTACTAACGTTTGGTGCTTCGAAACAGAAATTAGCCGTTAACCTTATCCATTTATCATTCTCTATAAGCTATTTCAAATTAAATTTGCAGGAAGAAGCTGTTTTGGATCCGATTAGCGCGGCGCGAAAAAAACTACGAAAAAATAAATTGAAAAAAAGACTTAAAAAAAGATGACCAGTTGAGTGAATGTAATTTGATAGTTTATTTCCTCACTGATTATCTATTAGAAAGTGTTTTGTGTATATTTTCATACTTTATTTCCGGCTTTAACACTTTTTTTTTTGGATGGGATCTTCAAGAAAATCTGCTATATAAAAAATTACGCATATATGTATGGATGGATTTGAAGCGTTTTTGAGGAAAAAAAAACCTGTGGATACCTTCAAGAAATCGTTACCTTCACTGTTGCAGTTTGTCAGCTCTGCTGACTTTGTTATTTTGTTGTTGTTTCTGTTATAGAGCAATTGTATTGACATTCGTTGTTGTGTAATTTAATAAACTGAATTCACATATGTCTCTTTCAGACATCACTGTAGTTGCGATCAGATTGGTCGGGATAAGCGTGTTAGGATATAACCGAATAAGAGGAAATATTGGGAGTTGTGTTGCGATGAAGGATAGTTCAGTCAACGAATGTTTTTTTTCTCAATGCCCTTCTAGAAAACATCCGAAGATGATCAGAGCTACAGAAGGAAATTTGATTAAAAAATGTTTAGATCTTGGATCAGGACTCGAAAGTGGAAAAATAAAATGAACAGTGCAAACGACATGTTTCTCAAAAATTATCATTTTGATTGGTAACGGAGAGTAATTTTGAACAGAACTGATGTCACGATTGATAATGATAAAGATAAAAATAATGGTAATGGAATGGCAAAAAAAGTAATATGATAGCTAGATGTAGAACATGTTACTACTATCTTCTTCCAGTTCGTCACAAAGAAGAGGATTGCCTGTGTCACTTCAGTGATCATAACTATCCCGAAAAGTATTATCAGTGTGAGTAATTATTATCGGACATTTTTATCAATATTGTTATGGAAAAATGATGTCATAAATCAAATTCCTCTTCAGGAGCAGATCATAGTAGCAGTCTTTTCTAAGGAATCAAGAGTAATCCGACTTGGTGTCGTAAGAAAGATAAAGAACATCTTAAAAACTCTCCGAAGAATTTCGCTTTCTTTTTTTTTTTTCTTGCCATTATTGTTGACTACGTTATTGATGTTGTTTTATGCTTAACGTTTGATTACTTTACTGCAAAGTATCCCGTGATCTGACGGAATATATTTATGTTTCAGTTCCTTCTAGAAAAGGAAGGAGTTTTTCTCGATTACTTTCTTAAACAAACTGTCACATCCCTCATTCACGCTAATTATCACTTTAAAATTTTTCAATTCCGATTTTTAATTTACTTTTTCCTGTTAACTGAAAAGAATTTATAAGCCATAAATTTTCTAGAAGAATTCGGTACACTACTCTATTCTATTAATTATATAAAATTAAAGTGACATAATGCCTATTTGCGGTCGGATAGCTGAGCTTTGCAGGAAACATCGAATGTTGGACTGATTCTACGCTGTGTTACGGTGTTAACTGATATTGAATCAGAAGATGTCGGACGAGCACTGATGGATCTTCAAATGAGGAGAATATCTGAATCCATGCAATCGGTTCAACAGAAATGTTAGTAACGGTGCAAATGCAAATTTGGCAATTGTGCAAGAGTCGAATTTGCATAATGCAACTTGGCAGTCTTTAAACAAAACTAAATGAGTGCTTGGATTGCTTGATTTAGGATGAATATTTGTCATAAACAAGTTTCATTTAATTGTTGAGCATTTTTATTTATTTTGATGGTGCACACATTAACCGGATTCATGAAGCAATAAAAATTAGTGATTGCTCATGTGAAATTTGAGAGAAATTTAAAAATTGTGAAATTTTAATCATAAACAATTATATTCCATCAGACTTGTTACAAAAAGCGTTTATGAAATTCCCTGGTAATTTTCTACTTAAAAAGAGAGAAAATTGATGAAAACTTCAAAATAAGGAAGAATTCGCGTTTTGTTAACAGAAAGAAAATGAAGAAAGTTAAAAAATAAAAAGTTTTCCAGAAAAGATCATTCCAAGCATGTTTTCCATTTTGCCTTTATATTTCTCTTGGTTATTTTCAAATATTACTGTAAATTAGAATTTCTTACATTATTTTTCATTTCCACTTTCTAGTCGACTTTGAATTTTTCATTTTAAACTTTGCTTTATGTAGAAGATTATGCATAATGTTAGAAAAGAATTTATCAATTATTCGGACATCGTTTAATTAAAAACATAGTACCGAAGATCGTTATTCTACCAATTTTTCCGTTACAATATATTCCTCGTAATTATTCGTTTAAACTATTATCAAAAATTGGTGTAGCCTAAGAAGAAATGGTATCAATTTATTCGAATAATCATCGATCACACCAATCATTGCTGGCAAAAAATCACTTGCGAGAAGATATTTCGAGCAGCTTGACAATTTGTGATTTAATTTGAATTTCATTTATTAAATACATCATAAAGAAATTTACAAGTTTCATTATTTCAAATGCTAATAACAGAAGCAGCATTCTCTGGAAAATGCTAAGAGCGATATATTTACCAATGCAGATTTATTTATATCAAAACAAGCAAAACTGGCAGTGGAAGTCGTATTCATGACTTCTATTGGATGAGAGTTGAATTTCTAGTATCTTTCCAATCTCCGTTAATATATATATATAAATCATTTTGCAGTCGGCATCAGTCATTGCTTCGATTAGAAAGCAATCTGATTTCTCGAAGAAGGCGAAGGTTTTCATTTATTTGCTAATTGATAGAAATATGCATAAACATGGAAGGGATTTGTTTCGTGACCTTTGAAGAGATATTAAATCTCTTCTTTTCTGCTATTATTATTACTATCGATAAAGAGTATGCTTTATTATCATCTAATCATATCATTTAGCATTCAAAGCAGAACTTTCTGCGAGATAGAGGCATTGCAGATATCTATTCTGCAAAACATATTGGCATTTGCTCAAGTTAAAGGGATCGGCAATTTGCATTCGCTGAGAAGAAATGATTGAAATTTAAAGCAAATAATGAGGGAAAGATGGGTTCCGCACAATCTACTTCCCTGTCTCGCAGGATTAAAAACCTGAGTGATATCTATGATCTCTGAGAAATGCAATGTTTTGGGAACTTGATAAAATATTTTTATTACTATATATGCTTGTTCTTAATACGCTAACAACGACAAAGCTAAATATTTAAATAGAATTATGGCATTTAGGGTCACGAAAGAAGTCTCTATCGTCAAAAGGTCATTTAAGACAATGTTCTCATTCTGCTCTGATATTTCCATTTTACTCCTGTATCTTATGTTATTCCATATAGGACGAGACAACTTTTTGAATGCTGTAAGTTTCCTCTCTTTCACCCATTTTTAGCCTAAATGTCTGGCGATC
>KZ270065.1:66117-95175 GCA_002249935.1 Onchocerca flexuosa
TCTATATAAATAAAAATGCAACCTTTCTTTTTTCAAAATCTTATACCCCCGAAAGTTCTTAAAACACACCCTTATCATATTAATTCGAAATCTTAGATATTGGAAAGTCCTTACCTGTTGCTTTGAAATTTTATGCAACATTAAATTTGAATACGCGAATGTTCTTATATTCATACATTACTGTAGCTCAGTTTGATTAAATGAAAAAAATGAAAAAAAAGTCGAAAAAAGAACAGAGAAAACACACGTTTCCAATGTGGGAGAAAATTGATTTCACAGTGCTTGTGGGTATACAATATTTTTTGTTGTTCCATTGTCTATATAGAAATTGCCGATTCTACTAATTTTTTATGTGAAATGCAATCCATGTCTAGATCTAAACCGCACAATCTTTATCTGTTAGAATCACAGAAATGGGAGAAATGCAGGACATTTTCACTTTTAAAAAGTCTTGTCAAGATTGTTGCTTCTACGATGTTGCACATTAATTTTTTTTGTGCAAGCGCGTGCCGTTGCAGTACAAAACAAATGATGATTATCGATAATACATCAATAATTGGAACTTTTGATAGGAAGAAAATAATCTGAGGGTTGTTGGAGCTGGGAATTAATAGGTTTTGATGAGTTCTAGAAGTTGAATTGGAAAGTTTCATTCGTCGATAAAGCAAAGTAGTAAAAAAGAAAATGAATTACTGAGTGAATAAATGAAGAAGTGTTGAGGGCAGATAACAAGTGAAGTTGTTCACAATTTTTGGCAACATTTGTTTTCTCGACGGTCATGAATTAAGTTGGAAATATTTACAATTTCTAGGAGATAATATTAAATGATATTTGTTACAATTTTAGAGTTTAGCATCACATTAAAGGCAAAATAAAAATTACAACTAATCAGTTGAATACTGCAGCCAATCAGCGTATGCTTACATTTTTTAACATTCACATGATAGAATGATTGGTATTGTTGATTTATGGCAATAAAATTGATGAACAATAAAATTGCTGAACCGAAGAAAAGAATGGAGAAAAGGCACAGCATGAATATATTTGTAAATGAGAATGGAAAAAAGAAGGAAAGATCATTCTATTAAAATTCAAGCATTAAAAAATTCGCGTTTTTAGGAGAAGTCTCCAGAAAAATTCTCTTTAGCTTTTTTCTAACCCAATTTTCGGGATAAAAGAAAATCCTGACTTAACTGACCTCGACGAATTTTTCTGTGCTTGTTACCCTAATGTCCTAACTAATCTGCGATCATTTCAATGTTTAATAGTTACCATTAATTGTTTCATTCTTGTAGCATCTTCTATATCGGATTCTTTCACAAAGTTTACGGAATTGCCTACATGAAGCTTAAAATTGTTCGTTCGAAATTCCCTTATCAATAATGATAACAAGTTTATTATTTTGCAAAAGAAAGCGTCATTTATGAGTAATCGAAATAAGTCGAAACTTATTTTTTCCATAGTTTTACTGGTGACTTTTCCAATTTCAGTTGTGCACCGTTCATTTAAAACTGTTGTCTATTTCACTATTTTTACACTCTACTCTGGCTCATTAATTGCCAAATCAGTCATTTCATCTCAAAAGGAATTGGCTCTTTTTAAGACTTGCTCATTCTCAGTCCTTATTCACTATCTTCATTCCCTGTTCTCTCAAAGGAAATTAAAGCTGATTTAGCGTTGAAATCTGATAATACGTATGTTGAGATATTTCCTTTATTTTGTAGCTTACATTATACCAATGACACGAATAAAATTGTACTCACCTCCATCATCTCATCTTTTCTAATTATTTATAATTTTTCTGACATTCCTTTTTGGCAAATTTCTTACCAAATATGTTTCAAATTGGAATTAATGCATGGTAACCTTAAAGGTCAAGTTATCATTGTAATAAATTTTTCCCAAATATTTGTCTCAAATATTTCAGTGCCAGAAAGAATACCGAAATAAACTTTCTATTTTGGTCAAGAACTGCTTCAGACATTTATGAAAATCACGTTTTTCACTTTGTTCGAAACGTTTTCTTGAAATATGGTACATCAGTATCTGAAAAAAAAAAAAAAAAAAAAAACAATTTGTAGAATCATCTGGTTTGGAAAATTTGCTTTGCTTCAAGAGACAATAATTTTTTTGACGTATGTCTTGCATGTAACCTGGAAATTCAGTTATCGCTGATTTTTAATTGAGAGCTATAACTTGAGGATCAAAGATCATGTTATCATTAGCATTTTTAAAAAATACTCGACCACTTATGCAAATGAAATTCTTTCTCAAAAGTTTCAGGAAAAAACATGGAACGACATGGAATTGAAAAATTCAAAAGTTCACATGGCCCTGATTTCCTTGTGGTACTTTTGAAAAATGCCAAGTCCTATCTATCATAAATTAATCCATTTAAATAAATAGTCCAGACATGCCTTGCATCTCAGTTTTTCATTACAAGTTAATCAGTTAGTAAGATTCGTTGCATTCTTGTCAACCAGATTATCTACCTGAAATTTGTCTTCGCACTTCGTCTGAAACTCGTATTTTAACGCAGACGTTAATTTGGAAATATTTGAATTGATTGACGAATTCCAAGAATTTGAACGGATAATTTTTATTCAATTTTCAAATGATCAATAATGCTAAGATTTGTTATTTCTGTACAAGCAGAACTCCATCCTATCTGGGCCGCATAAACACCAAATTTGAAATTAATACATTTCCCCCGTTTTAAATGAAAATTATGGACTTTGAACAGTTCTTTCGGCACTATCTGCCGTATTTTGTGTCTTTTTTTTTGATTACCATGTCTAAGTCTGAGCATTCACTCAGTGAGTTACGGCATTTTTTTCATTTTGATCTAATTAATTGCAACTTTGATGTTATTTTATTGCTTTATTCGTGCGAAGTTTAAAATAGATTCAAATGAAGTTCTCCTCTATATTCACTGGTATATTCTGGAAATTTCGAAAATTTCATAAAAACCACTCGTTTATCCCTTTCCCCATGGTTGCAGGTTTCCAAGCTGATTTAGCTGCAAATCAAATTATCAAAACATAAACTTCATGTGATTCCCAAGTACGGTATTTTTTCATGGTTTTTTCGGTTTAAATTATCGTTTGAATCGTGACTATTTTGAAATGGCTTTAATTTGGATGGTCCACAAGATTTACTGCTTTCTTTTGGACTTCACTCGATAATTGTTTGCAATCTGCTCGCTCATTTGTTTACTTTCCCTTGTGTTTATCAGACTCGATTACTTCTCAACTAATCTCCTCTCTCTTCATCCCCACACTTACCATCAAACACACACACAATCAATAGTTGTCACTGCATGCAACTTGAAGTGTTTGGCAAGGAACAGATGGTGCAAGGAGAGATCTCTGCTTGCACCACATATTTCCAATAAATTTCCATACATAATCTGCCTATTCCAAAGCACACAAATCAGTAAACAGATACGTGCATGTTTAGAAATTACGTGCACGAGATTAGTATAATGCATTGTAAAGAAGGAAAATGATAGGTACCGTAAAAGAATGATTTGAACCACTGAAACTACGGTTTTTTCTACAGTACTCGCCGTACCACTGTGAGTACTGTAGCATTCTTTTTTCAAATGAAGTAACAACGCTCTACGGGAAATTATGCAACCTTAGGTTCTTCCTGCATTAATATCTCGTGTGTTTTCTACCTTTTTCGATAACTCTGGCACTTTCTTGGTACTACTCATTTTGTGTAATCAGTTATCAATGATAGGGCATCCGTGGATGGAAAATCTTCCGCCGTTGACTTCAGTATTGGTGCTGATTTCTGGAAAAATACAAACTTCAATACAACTAAGTTTTTTTTTCTGTAACAGCACAGCCGAAAGCACCGATTTCTTGAATGATCGATTTCAAGAATTATTTTTGGTCAGAATTTTGCTGTGTAAAAAGAATGGACAGGTTCGGTTATATGACTCATATATGATTTTATTATGCATTTCTACATGTTCTTCGGGAATTTCTGTTACTTTTGACCAATTATTAATAACTTTGAATTAAAGAGTACGGTAATTATACTCATCTTTATATTCTAGAGCTCCGTGTACCCAACTGTAAAATTGCAGTTTTAGTTCATTAAGAGTGCTGCTTGCATACTGCTCGATAAATACAGTAAGTATTGAGAGTAAAAAAATTTTTTATATTTGGGAAATTTTGAAGACGAGTAAATCGACACGTCACATTTTTCACATTTGCTTTCATAATTTGTCAATAATTTGTTTCAAATTTGCCAGCATTGTTGCCACTTCATAGATATGTCGTCAGAGTTCGATGTGGAACATACTTAACGGTAATGCACAAGTTTAGCCTAAAATAAATGATTGCATCCGTTCTGCAAGAGTGCTTTCATAGGCACGAATACCTGGCGTTGCTAGGCCTCGAAGACACGTTTATGGTTTATATGAAAGGTATACTTTTTCATGCATAGTTCAATTACAACTTTTATGTTATTAGATAGAATCTCCAAGTTTTAGCGGTCGAAAAAGTCGTCTTCAGCTTCAGTTCAATCAGAAGCATGCGAGGGCTTGTGGTAATTGAGCAATATTATAGTGTCATTTTACATCAAAAATAATCTTTGTATTGGACGTTCTTATTATTTTCCAATCTCCTTTGGCAAATTCAGCATTACATAAAGAAGCATCATGAATACAGTTCTTCATTTATTGAACTTAAGTATTATTTAGATATTTTGCATCACTGATCAAAATGATCACTTTCTATGGAAATAACATTTGAGAAAAAAATGACATTGCATGTTTGATTTGATTTGATTTTTTTTTGCTTCCGATAACAGAGAAACTATTCCAAGCTGTTTAACCCGCAGTAGTTTCTTTTTGTGCATCTTATCCTCTTCCATAAATATAAAAAATCTTCTTTAATAATTTTCGAACCAATAAACACTATGAATAAAAATTTTTATTAATTGCATTTTTATTTTGATAGAAAGTACGGAATTATTAAAGCTTATCTGATCTCGCAAGTCCCAAGATTGTTTGGACAACTACTTTGAAATTTTGGAGTTATTTTTGTTACGGAATCAAATTTTAGTTTAAATTCATAATCTAAATGAAGTTTTGATCTTTTTTCAGGTATTTTCCCGAAAATAAAGACTTCATTTTTTTTCTTTTAGATCTAAAACTTCTTTCATACTGTAATGACTTTTCAAAATCTTAGTTTTTATTCAGTTCCTGTATATTATCTTTTACAACCCATGGATTTAATTTTTAATAAACAGCAGAATAACTAATAAATATGTCAAAAAACATGTCAAACAAACATAACAAAAAGAAAAACATATTGATAATTAAATTTAATACCAGTCTATCTTTCTTTTCTCATACTGTGCACAAATGTGATAAATACTCAAGACACAAATGATAAAAAAATAGGATAATGTTAATAAGCTAACTTCTAGCATTCTGTCTGAACTTTCTTTTTTTTGGATATGATGAATGTTGAAAAGCCCCACGTTTTGCAACCGCTTCCCGAGCCTTAATTTCTTGATATTTTTGGCGCTGTTTCGTTTGTAAATCTGTGTCCGCCAGAAGTTCCTCAACAATTGTCTTTTTACGCTGCTTCTTTGGTATGCGAGATGAATAAAAATCTGCCTTTGTCTCAATAATAGTACCAATCTGAAATAATTTTTATCTATAAACTAACCCTCATGATACATAAACCGATATGACGATTTCTGATAAAATTGGTAAAAGCGAGAAGATCTGGCATTTCACATCGCACTTCACTTCACTTCACATAGTAAGTTGCACAACTAATTTGCGTTCTATTTTGAAAACTTTTTAAATATGACCTCAAGTTTAGTTCGTAGGTGAACATTTCGCAAACCTATTAAATTGTAATATACCAGTAATCTATAAACTAATTCGTTATTCAATCAATACCCTTTCAATAGGTTGAGAACAAAAAAAGAAGAAAAGAATTACAAATCAATAAAATCCCCAAGGCTTCAGAAACTACACTAGAATAATTAATTTAAATTTGAAGATTTATTTACGTTACAAACCTGGAAATATTTTGGTAATACGGAACGATCATTTTTCCTGTAATGAGCTTTCGAATCTAAAGATTCCCTCATCTGAATAATTTTCAGATCACGTTCTCTTTTCTCGGTCATTTCACCTGCTGGGAGATTGTACCAAGCATCACCCTTCGTGCGTTCTCGGTCCATCTAAAACATCAAAATTCGTATGAAATTTTATAGAGCATCGATAGACATGGTAGACAATACAAAATTCCCAAAAGATACCTTTCTTTGTTTTTTCAGAGCTCGCCAAGATACCGGCATATGTCCTTCACCAAGATATTTTTCAAAACCGGGTTTTATTATGCTTTTTGATAGCAGCTAAAAAAAATAATTTGGTAGTACTAGCAGATAATTCTACTAACTGTTCAGCTTTCTGATTATTAATTCTCCGCGGATGCCTTATTATTCGCTTTGTAAATAAAAGTAAATTCTATATAACAAGAAATATACACCATTGAGTACTGAAAATGGAAAAAGGAATTTCAGCAATTAAACTACGATTTTTCATTGAATAGTGATCAACCTACACTACGAATCAAAGTATTTCGGAGATAATCGAAAACCAAATTGAAATTCCGCATGATTGAAGAATTTTAACTTGGTTTGCAGACCTCTTTTGTTGTCTTATCCAAAATAGAATCGGTATCCAATGTTTTACTTTTTTTCACATCACACTTTGTTGTAAAGAATGGCTTCCTGGCAACGTTCATATCAATATTACTAGTACCATCAACATCCAGAACAAATAAATCATTTGTTTTAACTTCCTGAAACATTGGTCGACGTAAGTTCGAATTTTTGAAAAAAGATTTATTCTGACTTGAAATTTGGATTTCCCAAGAAAGATTTAAAACTTCAAATTATGAGAGGAAGAATTTTCGTCATGGAAGTAAGCAGCAAATGAAATAAAAATCAGCGCACGATGTATGCAAAGATAAAACATATTTCAAAAAGACCTCGTAAAACGCAAAATTAAGCAATGTCCTTCAGTTTAATTTCCTTTAAAATTCAATCTATTATAAAAACCGAAACGAACAACAAATGAAAAAAGAACATAGAAATTCCTCTCTTTTAATACTTTTGATAATCAAGAATTTCAGTGAAAAATAACCTCAGTTTGAGGAAAACAACGAAAGTCCACTTTATTCTTTAATGTAACCTTCGCTTTAGCATTCTGTCCATCATCGACATCACTCGATGAAGTTCCTTCATCGTCTTCTAGAAACGATACCTTATTACGTTCATTACAAGTCCACATTCTGAAATATAAAGCTAGAATAAATGTAATGCTTGCTTACCAAACAATAAATAATTCATTGCCAATACACCGATACGTACACTTATGTCAAGCGAATGTAAAATCTGTAATAAAGCGATGTTCTGCAAAACTAATAAGACTTAAAAATAGTTCATTTAAAAACTTATACGCCTTGATTTGCTGTTCATATGCCATCTATGTTTTAATAAACTATCGTTTGCTAACATCTTTATTGCCCAGTAAATCATATCCATTTTGTATTTGCTAAATAAATGGATTTCAAATCTCTAAAATTATGAGTTACTTTTTAAATTTGTATCATATGCAAAACGAAACTTTGAACTTTTAAGAGGAAATCATTTTCTGAGAAGATTGCATCCTCATTTTTTTGAATACTAACAAGGCTCGTTATCACAATTTATTTGGGATTAAAAGGTAATTATGAATTAAAATCACTACATTTAATCCAATAAAAAATAGCACAACAAATACAGCAAAATGGACCCCACAATGCGCTTAAACATATTATTCAACAGATGTAAGATTCACAAAAGCTCTTAAATTTGACTCAATAAAAGGATAGTACCGGAATAATATGATGAACATTAAAATGGTAATATAAATACAATTAAGTTTAAAAATGCATTTTTCTGCAAGTCCATATATGTTGCAAATTGCATTTGAAAGAACTGTGTGTAAAGCAAACAATTTAAATTTAATTTAAATTAACTGCGTAAAATTCAATTAGCGACATACAAAACAATACATACCATGTTAGCAATCAATTTTCATTACTGTTATGAAATTTCGCAGAATTTATAATTCTATTTGAATTGCAGAAATTTCCAGTCGAATCATAATAACAAATACACAATAAATCATCCACTCATAATATACATGTATTCATATGAAAAACAAACGAAAAAGAAAATAAAATAATAATGAAAATAAACGAAATAAAAAATAAAACCATGACGAAGGTCTGCTTCGGTGGATAGTAATGTGAAAATCAAAGAAACTAACAAAACTAAAAATTGAGGTAAGCAACTTTGAAACAGTAAAAAGTTAGCTCTCATATATATATATATATATATATATATATATATATATCAGGTGCATGAATTCAACTGTATTGTTTCCATGAATATCAGAGGAGGTATAATGTCATTTAAACATCACATTCTTTTTAATACCCAATCTATAAAATTCATCTCTATCCCAATGAGAAAAGATTTCAGAGAGGTCGTTCTAAATTCCTGAAAATTTTGTGTAAAATATGACTGCTGAACTTTCATCAAGTATTGAAAGATCAGCTCGAAAAAGGTATGAAAACAATTCATTAAATGTTAGTGAAGAATACATGGAAATATGTTATAAGAGAAATTAATTTTCAGTATATTTATTCTTAAATCTTTGTAAAAATAATATACGCAATGCTTTTTGCTTTGCTAATCTTCATAAAAATTTTACGTTTGATTGAATGGTTTGTATTTCCAAAATTTTTACAATATAAACCATTAAATCAAACATAAAATTTATGAAAAATAACAAAGCAAAAAGCACTGTATGTATTATTTCTGCAAAGATTTAAGAAAACATATACTACAAATTAATTTGTCAAAGGAATATTAATTGGAAAGCTTAAGGTCCAATAATATCAACAATCTCCCTGATCAGTGTGATTCACAAATTCTAAAAAATCTGGGAAAAAAAAACGAATCCGTAATCGTATTACCCGAACCATCTTAAAAGGACAACGAACCAAAATAAAAATAAATTAATAAAAGTACATTAAATTAAAAAAAAAAAAAAAAAAAACTAGTTTATTCTAATCACAACACTGAATTCAAAAATGGATGAGCTTTGCTCCGCAATCGAATCACGATCATCAACCTTCAGCAACGGATGCGTCCTTGGATATGGTCTAGTTATACTACTATGGGCAGTCCAGACATGCAGTTCAGTAAAGCCATCAGGATTCGGTTTATAGCGTCCCGTATGACGGATGTCATATAATGGATTCAATGAATAATCTGATGTGTTTCCAAAACGATAACGAAAATTCTCAAAGCGCATTAGATGACGCTCAAAATCGGCATCCATCAATGCCTGTAAACTTCGTTCATGTCGTCTCATTTTCGTCACAACTTCCGTCAGCGGTGTTATGTGTCCTCTGCTTGAAGTTGGCAATAATGCCTACAAAACAATTATTATTTATATCATCCTCCACACAAGTATTATGATCTGTTTTTTAATCTATTGTGAAACGATATAAAAAAAAATAAAGCACTCAATGAAAAGAAGATGTGCAAACTGAACAAATTTGATAATGTGAATCACGCAACAAAAGAAGAATTTAAAAGATTTTAATACATATTTTCGTTATAAATTAGACTGTATTTTTCATCAAATTTTAAACACAGTTATAACACTGAATCAAAGTACCTCTCTTTCTTGTCGTTTTGATACGTAATTGACCATCTCTTCCATTGATTCATCAGTAACCTTCGGACAAAATGAAATATCAAGCGCAGTTAAGAACTAAAAAAACTATGAATTTTAAAATCAATACAGAACTTGTTAAATGATTTCATGAGATCTTGTGTCTTTTCTGTTCACTCATATCAGTAGGAAAAATATTTCAATATCTTAAATTATATAAGTAGCATAGTGAAATGTGATAGGGTACAATATTTTTTTTTCTAAGCTGTATTATTCTTTATTAATGATATTCATGTCTACGAATTGTTGGATTAAATATTATGATATTTCACTATATATTATGAACATCCAAATGCAACTATTTCATTCCTTCGGAATTATTTTGCAAATCAATTTCATGATACATGGAACTTCACATGTAGTTTTACATGTAGTTCTAAGCAGCAATGAAATTAAAATTACGCTAACTAACCGGACAACATTTCAACAGCATTTTGACTGCTTCATCTGAGATCTCGTCACATCGATGTAAGAGGATAGTCTGTAATGAGGAGAATATTAATAATGTTTAATGCATCTTCTTCATAGAAAATATAATTTTCTCCTACTAGTCTTATCAATTAAACGAACCAGAATAATCATCTGTTTTAATTCCTATCTAAAATAAACGGTCATCAGAACTGTCAGATATTGATTGTACAAGAATAATGCGTATGTCGAATGTTATACCATAAAAAAAAAGAACATAGACAAATGAACATCACAGAAACATATATATGAATGGCAATATTTCACTATTGCTTCAATAACGAAATTCATAATTATTTGATGACAAAAAAATCAATTTCATTTATGAATGAATCACTTTAATTCATGGTGGGCGAAAAAAGAATAAGCTTATGTATGTTCCATATCCACATATATTTAACTGAAGGAATTAGTAAAAAAAAAAATATTAACCTGTAAGGTGCCTTTCTCTGCGATTATTCGGATTGTCTGATCATCTACAACTCTCATATAAGAGAGGTTCAAATGACTGAGGTATGGCAGTTTTGCAAGTTCACGTAATCCAACATTACTTACAAAACGACTGCAACCACTTAAGTCAACATACTTCAACTGTTTGCACCCAATTACTGTATTCCGTAACACCTGAAGCTTGAGCAGTCATTTATTTTATTTCCGTTTTTGCAAAATACTGTGAAAAAAAAAAAAAAAAAAAACAAAAAAAAAAGGAAGCAATGTGATCTTAATAGATCAAATTAAAGTATTACATTTCACAAAATTAAAAGAACATGATTTTCTTCAGGGATTATCTAACTTTTCCAAAAAAGAATTTCTCATGTACGATGACCATGTCTTCTAACAATATAAATGTCCAACTTTTCCCCATGACACAATGGGAAAGGAAACTGATTTGTCTTAAAAAGTTGATAAATTGAAAACAGGATTGAAAATTTAAACATTGCCTCATCTGTCATCAGCAAGTTGTCATAAACAGTTAATTCAGTCAGGTTCTTCATGAAACTGAAATTTATCTCAATTCCTCCAAGTGTATGCGAGACATAACATTCACCGAATTTAAGCAACTCCAATCTAAAATTAGTAAAGCTAAAGATACTTCTTAATTTTATCAATAAAAAAGGTATTTTTCATTTGAGAGGTCATGTTAAATACTCCAAGAGACATTCGTCAAAACATAATTAAAAATAAACCAAATTCAAAATTAGTTCAACAGATAAGTGCTGTAAAGTCATTCAAAGATCGACTAGAAAGCTATAATGAAAAACTATTTGGGCAATCCGAAAATTCAAAATGATCATTAAAAGTTAATCAATGTACTTGTCTTTCAGATAAAAAAAATCAAAAATAATTACTTCGGAAGTGAAGCAAAAAAGCTATTTAAATGTGTTGGCGATATGTTGTCAACACTATTCATCGTCAAAGCTACCAGATTCGGACATCTGAAATTGTATAAATTTCCAACTGTAATAAATTTTGAAGTTTTGTTGCTTATTTTACGCAAGTAATTGGTTTAGGACTACATTAAGCAATAAAAAAATAAGCAAAATCTATAAAGAAAACAAACCTATCTCTTATAGCGAATAATGATGTTGCAGTCAGTCGAAAGCACCCACCAATTTTCAAATTAACGATAGATCGTGGCAACATGGTAAACGACGGTAGTCCAGTAAGGCGCTCATTTTCACCCACATCGATTTCTTTCAAATTTTGGCACTTAGAAAAAAACGATGTAAGCCCTCGCTCCACAACGCTTTCCTGAAAAAAAAAAAAAAGTAGAACAATAAAATTTGCAGTTCGTAATCCCAAATAAAAAAAATGAAATTACATAATTTAATGTATTGATTTTGTTATGAGATGTAACAAAAAGATTCCTCGCATTAAATCAAACTGAAATCACAAAATTTAAACGCAGTTTAAAAAATAAAAATATAAAAAATTAGGATTTTGATAAGCCCGCACGACCAAACATAAGCGGAATCACTAGAATTCATCTTCCTACTCTTTTTTTAAAGTAGGAAAATAGTAAAAAAGACAAAAATTCAATTTAAACTTAATTTTAACTAAAATTTAATGTGAATCTTTTCTACAATCTGCTCCTGAATCTTTTCTACAATCCGTTGAAAAGCAGTCTTTTAAAAGCTATTCGGAATTTTTACCTATTATATTTAAAACATTCAATGGACCTGAAAACATCGATGGAAATTAACAACTTCCAGATTTGGACAGTGTCTTCCGAGTGATTTTAGAGACGAATTGGTCAATTGAATGCCATACATATTCAAAACGGTCAAATTTGGACAATGTACGGCAAAACACATGCAAACATTATACGTTAACGTATCCCTGAATGCATGTAAATCCATTTCAAGCAAATGATCACCGCAGCGCTGCGCCAAAGATTTTATCTAGAATATTATTATTATTCAAATCAAAAACAAATATTTTTTTTTCTCAAATTAAATCACCGTAATACTTTTTTGTTTAATGAAACTTCAGAACTTCGGCTGCCAAACTGTAGAAAACAATATATTACTAGTTAAACAAATTTTATATCTTATTCTAAAGGTAAAGCCAAATAGCGCAAAACGAAAAACGTAAAATTATGAAAAAATTGTAGTAAGAAATAAAATAAGAAAGCGAACTTCCTTATTGCCAACTAGCGGACGTTCAATCAAGCAGGGCAATGAACACTCTTTATCACCAATAAGCGATGAGTAAGAGAATTCGGTTGTCATTGTCCATGAATAATTTTTGGCAATGTAACGCCATCGGCGGCAAACCCGTTCTATCCTTATACGATCCACGATTGGTAAAAGCGTGAAAATTGAGATCTGAAGAGAATGAAAAGAGAAGGAAAATTAAGAAAAAAAGAAATAAAAGAAGTTATTTGAAAGGCAACCATCCATATTAAATCACCAATATAGATAATTTATCAACTACTATCATTAAAACAGTGTGTTGGACAGTTTGAAATCCATCAAATTTGCGAGATCCCAAAAAAAAAAAAAAAAAGAAATACTGACATCAATCCATTTCGCTTGATTTATTTTTTTCGTAGTTAGGCAATCATTCTAATCAAAATAGCACTTGGCACGACCAAAAGAAAGCCTACCAGAATATGGTCTGGAATGGAACTGATATCCTTCTGAATATTGTCCTCTTGTGTCTTATCAGATTTTCCCCTACTCGATTTATTGCTTTTACACTTCACCAACTGTGCATTATTATCGCTGTTGACAGCAGAATTCAGTGGCTGTTGTTGTTGATGATGATGATGGGCTGTTGAGCTACAGCCGGATGTCGTCGGTGCACTCAAATCCTCAACATCAATTCTCAAATCTTCAGTCACTTTGATAAATACTTATTAAACTTCCACAACAACACCAATTCTATTAAAGCAAAGTAATCGATGCACTCAAATCCTTAACACCAATTCTCAACTTTTCAGCCACTTTAATAAATACTCATCAAACTTTCACAACAACACCAACTTAATAAAACCAACAGCTTAAAAGAATATCTCGAATATTTCTATTTATGGCCTTTGACGAATAATATTCTGAATTCAATAAAAACATGATGGTGAATACTGCTTGTTCGACTTATTAAACAAACAAAGAATTATGTTCTTTCCAGGATATTATAAATACACTAAAAATGCATGAGACTGCAAGAAAGTTTACCGAATCAGGCTAAATCTTCCAAATCTATATCTATGAAGATCAACAAGCAATTCAACTAAAAGGAAATATATTGATGACTAATCTCTTACCTGCACCTTTTTTTTTGCAGACTTTTCATCCCGAATGGTTGGTGCCATTCTTTTCATTCCTCTACTGTCAACTTTTCGTGATTGCGTAGTATTGAGGTGGCATACGGTAGGATATGGTTCCTCAGTATTCCGATTACTTCGAAGTCTCATTTTTTTTGATCCAAACAGCACTACTGAAAATGATCTGATCAAATTTTTAATTCAGCTCACACTTTGCTTCAATTCAAGTTACCGTATTATACTTCTGAGAAGAACGATACGCAAGTGTAATAAAATTAGCTTAATGTTCTCTTATATGTAAAACGACGGAAATGATATAGATCAAGTTATGTGACTACTCAAATGATAATTCCAAAATTAACCGCTCTCACTCACAAACCACCGTTTGCCACGTGTGCGCTATGCGAAATGAACAAAAATTGATTCGAAAAAAACTTCCAGCCCACAAAATGATAATAATTTATTCCTATGATTTGAGGAAAATTTAAGGAAAAATACCGGTTTTATTATTTCAAGAAACTGGCTAGTCAAATAAGTTAAACAATTCCAACTTCAAAATGTTAAAATGGCTATTTTGATCAGCGGTCAACGGGCTGAACTTTCTGGATAAGATCCCAATTTCCAGATTGTTTCCAGATTTATTAGCGATAGAAAATCTCATTTAAATTCATAAAGAGATGTATAATTAATTAAATTCTGAAATCTAAACAAAAAGAACTGGAAACTTAAATTGGGACAAAACTTATCCATAAGTTATTCTAACAAACAAATGAAACTTCGAAATCTGTCAAAACAAATGATGAACTGAAACAAATACTAAATAAATTTATAGTTTGACCCAATAAAAACATTAATTTTTTGGTTTGCTTAAGTCATCGCATTTACGGGAAGTGAATAAATCGATGATAGATTTTAAAAAAATTGACTACTAAATAAAGTCCCATATCATTGCCATATTTGTGTCAACTACTCACGTCACACTTCTCTCCACGTCAACCTCACGTAAGCACCAATTATCAATCATCCCAGTTCCTAGAGTAATCCCACACCTTACTTGCCCTGCTCTACAATCACCAACGAAACCACTAGACTCTGTGTCAAGTAGACCGGGACGCGATGAAAACATTTTATTCCAGCGACTGCTTAGATTCCAATTGTTGATAAATGGTGCTTTTATTAAAGGCAAACTATTACATTCGATTGCATTCGACTGTACGGTTTATCTCTGTCGTTTTGTATCTTTTTCATATGCTGTAAGCTGAATTCTCTTTCGTTAAGATATATCAGTCCGTTATCAGCATGGAGTTATCAGTATTACTGCCAACACACACGATCAATCATCGTTGAATAGTTCCATCTGTTCAGAACCTTGCTACGAATGTTTCCGCAAAGAGTTAGGAACGTTGCGACGGCATTGAAACGAAAAGAAACAAAAATTTTATTATCGATCATACGGCCATATTCCATGTTCGGAGCAAGAAAAAGGTTACTTTGAAAATTTCCAAAGTAGATCAGATAATAAAAGATTTTAAAAATACTATGATCGGTAGGAAAATATGGAAGATAGAAGTCAGTATAATTTCAAAAAAAAGGGATAAAAATAGTAAGAGATAAATCGATTAAATGGGATGTAAGAAAAATTTGAGAAATTGAATTTGTTAAAATTCTACTTTCCCGTTGTCTATGTTTGTTTTTCGAAGATATTTTTGAAATTAAAGATCCATGAGTAGCATAATTTTTCAAAGACGATGAAACTTGTTATCGGGTACTATTGGGAATATCCAATGAATTGTGGGATTCGATTCGCATGAATATTGAAGCTTATTCTATGAATGAATCTTTTTCAAGTGTATCCTTGTTCACTTTTAGAGTGTGTGAAAATCATACATAAATTTAAAGAAACTAAATGATGATTAAAGTCCTTGATATGGTTCCACTATTTCGGAACATTCATAGGTTTTAAATTTGCAAATATTATTCTAGGCTTCTGTTTAAACAGGGACAGAATTTTCGAAACGAAAGATATTTTGCAAGATTTATACTTCGCCAGGCTTTGAAATTGCGGTATTGGGTTGCAGCTGGTGTTTTCAGCGGTTCTGTTGCAGCTAGTAATGTAAGTAGAAATTACATATTTCATCGCACAGCTGGTCATATAAATTAGAAAAAATTAGCGACAAAATGTGATAAGTATTGTGCAATGTTAAGCTTTTTGCCAGTACTTAGTTTTAGCGATATGAAGAATGGAAGAAAAGTTTACCAGATCTATCTTTACCCGCTTGGGTCAAAGTGGATGAGAAACGAATGAATGAATACAAAGACTTCTATCATGAAGCAAAATCGAAATGGTTGGATAAAGAGCAAATATGGCTAAAGAATTTACAAACTAAAATGGCTGGTTTACAAAATATGTGGAAATTAGAACCTATTGAAGGTCGGACTTTGTTGTGCTACTCGGGCAAGTTTTACTTGCTGCTCCTATTTTACTGTTTTTTCCTTTCCACCGTTGGCGAAAGTATGTACTTTTTTAACGAAGAAACTAAACAATACAGTACTTTATATTATATTTTCATTCCGTAACTACTGTGATCCATCAACTCTTTAATAGATTATGCTTAAGTTCGAAAGGTTAAGAATAATGATGATTTTCAATGTCGGATGTGATCTTTCTATGACGATAATCATGAAAATCATAACTGTTATTTTTATTAAATGATTTGCAGATAATTCTTCTTCAAATGGAGTTCATGACCCGGAGCCACAAGACGGTCATTTCTTTTCTGGACTAGATTTCATGGCTCAAAATGGTGATGGCACCTGTTTTTTTTTGTTTTTTTTTTCTTCATTTGAAATATCAAATTTCTTTGCAACATTTGCTTATTTATTTCATTTCTTGTCCCCAATTTTTTTTTTTTTTTTGATTTTAATTCTTTCCATTTTGCTTTATTTTGCGTAAGTAGCAAGATTTTATTCTGTTTGAATACATGAATTTCATATGATGTTTTGTAATTCCAGAGGTGAAACGATATTTTGCAGAAGATGATGGTAAGTTTGTCCATGAATTCAGCTTTTTAATCACTTTTTTTTCCTATCTGTAATTGTTTTAATTACACGTATTTTTATGTCTTAATGATTTCTTGAGTTTTAGTATTTTTATATAGAATATCATTTTGCAATTTTTTGGAATTTTAGCTCCTAAAACGCTATTCTCATCTTTATCAGATGCGTTCAAAAAGAAGAATAAGTCAGAACACGAAGAAAGTGAGTATGCAAAGGTAATCTTTCTAGATGACATTTATTTGGAACAAAATTTAGATTGAGATTGAAATATTATGAATAAAGTTTTAAGTGGAACTATTACATTATCACTGTATATTTGCAGATGAACGAAACTGAAAGGATTCAAAAGCTGCAAGAAGACATGCTGAAAACTCAGGTATTTTTTGGTCTTTTTTGCAGTCTTTTTTTTTTTCTTGAATTTTTCGGTCTGTTTTGCAATCTACGAAGGAAATTCTCTTATGTACTTTTAACAAATGGTTTGCCAGTTTGTTAGTGCCAAGCAAGGCTTTTTTTTAGAGTCAGTACCAACGAGAACTCGAAAGATTGGAAAAAGAAAACAAAAATTTAAGGCAGAGGCTATTGCTGAAAGATCAAGGTGCCTCACGAAGATTAAAGAAAATAAAGGTATACTTCTGCTTGATCCATCTGGGATTTACTGAATTTTGCTGTATTTTTAATTAATCTATTTGTGATTTGCTAAATTTTGCCAAGGATTATTTTAAAGTCTTCGAAAGTTTCTTAGGTTTTAAATTTCAATACATCCGAAAAATTTTCGCTAAGTTCTCATTCTTTCCATATTCTGCGTTAACATAAACTTAATTAATTATAGAGATCTTTGATCGATTTGTACTCGGAAGCACTTGATTTGCTAACTGAATATGATTCATCCTACAATACAGCCGATAATTTACCACGGGTGGTCGTCGTTGGGGATCAAAGTTCTGGTGAATTATTCGGGAAAAATTTTATATAAAATAATTAGAAATTAGTTATAATTTACTGAAAAAAAAAATAGTCATGGAAGGATACCGATCATTTAATTACTACTGGAGTTTCTACTTACATCTGAGAACTTCAGGCAAAACATCCGTCTTAGAAATGATCGCTCAGGCTCGAATATTTCCCCGTGGATCAGGCGAAATGATGACAAGAGCTCCAGTGAAGGTGATTGGAATTATTTTTAAAACTTTTGGGAAAATGTGAGAATATATTAAATAATTTAATATCTTCAATAATAAATTCATTAATTATTTTTTAAACTTACATTATTAACAATTTGAAAACATCCTTCAGGTAACCCTAAGCGAGGGACCATATCACATTGCTTGTTTCAAAGACAGTACTCGTGAATTTGATTTAACGAAAGAATCAGAACTGAAACAACTGAGAAATGAAATCGAAATAAGAATGAGAAATTCAGTTGCCAGTGGCAAAACGGTATCTAGTGAAGTAATTGCTCTGACGGTCAAAGGTAGCTTCTGTACTTATTAAATTTTAAGAAATTTATCAGTCTGTTAATAATACACAGAGCCATGAAGTGTTTTTCGAATTTAATCCTCTCGCGCGTTTTAGTTCCATCTAGTTGAAATTTGCTAATCATTTTTTAAACTTACATTGCTTTCAGAAACTCATTATGAAGTAACTACACTCAATACACCACATAATGAATTGCAGAGATCTACTCTCTCATCTCATATTGCATTTCTGCATATCAAATATAATTGATATCATCCATGAGGATCATAAAACCATTCAATAAATCTTCGTTCAGGCCCATCTCTTCCACGAATGGTTTTGGTTGACTTGCCAGGTATTATATCAACAGTGACAGTTGATATGGCCAAAGAAACGAAGGACGACATCGTAAAAATGTGCAAAACATATATGGAAAATCCAAACGCTATCATCTTATGCATACAAGGTATGTTTTTTTTTAATTCAATGAGACTTTTATGATTGAATCCCAATAAACATCGTTTTGAAAACAGTTCAAAGTGATGAAATAAGGGCACTTTTTGAATGTGATTCTTTTTTAACAATGAGTTACAACACCAAACTATCATAATGTGATACCTGGCTTAACTGTTGATTTTTATATCTTCTCCTTTTTGATGATTTTTTTTTGCGATTATGAAATAAGCTTCAATTGCTAAATAAAGGTTTTTAGATGGTTCTGTTGATGCTGAGCGTAGCAATGTAACAGATCTTGTGAGCGCTGTCGATCCTGTTGGTGAAAGAACTATTTTGGTATTAACCAAGGTTAGTTGTGATTAATTTTGTGATTGAATTAAAATTAAACACTAAATGTTATTTGCGAAGATTTTCCTTGTAAAAGAATTTTATTGATAGGTTGATTTGGCGGAGAAGAATTTTGCAAATCCTGATCGAATAAAAAAAATTCTCGAAGGCAAATTATTTCCCATGAAAGCTCTAGGCTACTATGCCGTCGTCACAGGTAAAGATTCGAGCACTGAAAGCATTGAATCCATTGTAAAATATGAAGAGGAATTCTTCGCGAGATCTAAACTTTTCAAGTGAGCACTTTGTGATTCATTCATTGCCTATTAAAGTTAAGAATTAAAACTTTACAGCTAGTGATCATTTCAAGTCTTTATAAATGAAGTTTATATTTGAATCAGTGATTGATAGATCTTTCTAGATCAGTGTTGCATATGTATTTGAAGATTATATGTTAGCAGTCATTTTTTTTTTTTTTTTTTTTTTTGCTCCATAATTCCGTATTTAATTTGAAAACTTTAATTAAATTTTATTTAGAGATGGCATCCTAAAACATTCACAAGTGACAACTAGAAATATGTCTTTTGCTGTGTCGGATTGCTTCTGGAGAATGGTCAAAGATTCGATTGAATCACAGGCAACAAATTTTTAAATTCTTTCTTGGTTTCATTAATAACAAATCCAAATCCTTCAGAATTTATTCCAATATTTGTAAATAAACACTAAGCAGTAGCTTCTTCCGAAGTTTTTTATAATTTAATTTGTTATTATGAAAATTGAAATTTGCAGGCTGATGCATTTCGTGCAACACGTTTCAATCTTGAAACTGAATGGAAGAATAACTTTCCGCGAATGCGCGAATTGGATCGGGATGAGCTATTCGACAAAGCGAAGGGTGAAATACTTGATGAAATAGTCAACTTATCACTTTTACCGGCAGAACAATGGGAAAAACTTTTGAAAAAGAAACTATGGAATACGGTGAGTCATTTATTTTATATTTCATAACTAAACATTTTAAATGAGATTTCATGAAGTAAATCGCATTTAAATGAGATAACAAAATCTCAGTTTCTCAGTTTTTTCTCTGAATCTCAGTTGTTTTTTTAAGTCTCAATTTGTTTTTTTTTTCCCTTTGTTTTTTCATATTTTGAACAAAGTATGATTTTCTGCTCATTTTGAGTTCATCATAAAAAAAGATTACCAATCTTAGTTTTCTGCACACCAAATGTAATTTATTTCAGTTACTTTCACATTCTGCGCACTTAGAAATATGAATTTTTTGTTGCCGATTTTAGGTAGCAAACCATGTCTTTGATCAAATTTTAATGCCTGCTTGCGCCGTTGATAATGCAGGTACTTTTAATACATTGATAGACATCAAAATGAAGCATTGGGTTGATAAAGATTTGGCGAGCAAATCTATACAGGTGAATTCCTATTTACTATTTAATGCATTATTCGTATAAGAGTAATGCACTATTAAATGTAGCATTAAATTTTGGTAATTTTCAAAGTTTCGTTCGAAATTACTTTTATTACATAAAATTAAATTGAAATTAGAAATTTTACGAAAATGTTTTAGACCGGATGGGAAATTTTGTCGGAATTGTTCAGAAAACAAATGGAAGATGATGCGAAACATCAGAAAGATGAAGATAATGAAATATTTGATCGGTTAAAACATGCCGTCCTAACAGCTGCATTAAATGAGCACCAGTGGGATAACAAAGCTATGGATTATTTGGTAATTATCAGTTTTCATCTTTCATAGATCTTGGCCAAACATTTTGTACTGATATATTTTATTTATTTAGATTCTATTCTAATCCAATTATTTTTTAAGTTTGCATGAATCATGGTCACTTTTTTTTATCGCTGAAAATTATTTACTTTTTTTTCAAAGTTTAAAGGCAGATTTGCAAGAAATCTTTGAAGAGTTCCAAATACAAGGTTCAATAACTGCAATTTTTCCTTTTCAGAGAGTTATTCAACTGAACGCAATGGAAGATCATGTTGTACCCGATCGTCGTTCATGGGATGAAGCAATCGAATTTATGACGTCCGCCATTCGCGATCGTTTAAGTGAAGTTCGTTTTTAATTTTTATGTGTTTTAAATTGGATGTCTACTTAGAAGTAAAATATTGAATTAAAAAAAAAATCTATGGAAAATATACATCTCGAAATTTTCAGACTCGCAAACTGATAGATGAATGGCGTGGTCCTTCATTTTGGGCACAATGGATTTATTGGGAGAAACCGACTGTTGAAAATAATTTGGCTGGTAAAATCCAGGAGGAATTAAGGAACTTGTTAATACAGAATCCTGTAAGTAATGGAACAATAAAATAAAACAAGATGTAAAATGATTAAAGTTAAAAAAAGCAATAATAGTTTTGATATTTCAAGATTTTGCAATAGACACTTTTTTTTAGGATCATCCTCAATCATTATTGGATGATGATTTGACTATTGTAAGAAGGAATCTAGAAGCAAAAGGTTTGAAAGAATTGAGCAGTGAACTGATTCGGAAACAGTGGAAATTGATATATAGAGAACATTTTTTGGAACGGCAGTATCAGGTATCATAATTTCATATTTTTTTCTTTTTTGATGGATATGAGATGTTCCTCATTCCTGTCTGGTTTTTGTCTTAATCTCTTGCTTTTCTCTTTTAAATTTCTTACGGAGAATGCACCTATTTTGTGATTTGTATATGATGCTTTTATTTTTTAATATATTTTCTTTTTTTTTTATTTATAGACAGCTGTAGAATGCCAAGGTTTCTATCCACATTACAAATTGGGTTTTGATGATACAGACGTGGATTGTCAAGCAGTGGTATTCTTTTATAGAATACAAAAGATGATTGATTTAACCTGTAATGCATTACGACAGCAAATTACAAATACAGAACAAAGAAGGCTAGAAAGGGAGATCAAGGTGAATTTGAATTTTATGACAGGAATTTAAAAACAAAACGGTGCATTTCAAAAAAATACAGAATTTGTTTTTTACTATTAAAAATGTCGGAAATAGGTTTGAGTATTTGAAAAAATGTCTGTCTTATTCTTTTCAAATCACTGTAGCTTTTAATATATTTCTCAGAAACATCAAGGAAAATGTTTGGAGAAGGAAGATGATTCTTGTGTTTATTATTCTATTCAGTTCTGAGGATTTCCTGTTTATTTGTGCACTTAAATTGCTAGAAGATAGACAATGATCAGTCTTGATTCGGATGTAAAATTGCGACATGCAAAATCAGAATCTGGCAGATTAATTTCTTTTATTTTCCAGGATGTTTTAGATGAATGGGCTCATGATGTAGACAAGAAAAAAGAATATTTAACTGGTAGACGTGTCGAGTTAGCTGAAGAATTAAGTAAGCTTTTTTTTTTATAACTTTCTAATTTAAAAAAAAATTCAAACGTAGCTATGTCGGATTCATTTTAAATAAATTAAAAATAGTCACAACTTAATAATATTTAATATATTATTGAACGACCTCTCTGTTCTAAGCATATGTTTGATCATTTGAATTCATTTGTAATGTAACTTCCTTGATTTTAGAGCAAGTTCGCCACATTCAGGAAAAGCTGGAGGAATTTATGGTGCAATTGCAACAGGAGAAATCCTCTTAAAGATTGTATTTTATTATATTATTTACTTTAAGTTTGATATTTTGGTTTGTACCATAGTTTTTTTTTGATATTTGTACTTTGCTTGTAGATTGTATACAAGCATATAGTTGTAATATGAAAATTTTGCAGTAAAATCTCATTTTATTGATGATTCTGTACTTTTTATGAAAAATAGTTTCGTTGAAATCCATCTCAGATTTTTAAACTTCAGTTTTTAATTCTATGGCCTTGGTAGAACAACATTCGGGGAATTTCAAAAAAAAAAAAAAAAAAAAAGGATTTAAAGAATTTTGAAAGAATCAGTTATTTATAACGAATTTTTTTCTTTTTTATAAATGAACTTCTTACTAAATTCAAACAAATTTCTGGAACAGATTTGGGCATTACAAAAATAATTTGTATTTTGATAATTTTGGCTTCTCTGATTTCTCTATAACATATTCTTGCCAAGAAAAGTTGCCTTTTTTAGACATACTGGCTTTGTTGTCCTCTCCTTCGACTTTTTCTATACATGCTTTCTCAGTAATCAAAGCACTTGAAATACCACCGAAATGCTCGAGAAAGTGAGACTGACAATTAATATCCTTATATCTTTCAGTAGATGTAAAGTTATTCAGCAAGAAATTTAGTTCAGTCATCAACACTGAAAAGATATGGAGAATTGAAAACACTTTGAAATTAAGCAGGATAAAGGATGGGGTCGTGGTCGACATGGAAGATTCGTTTTACTAATGAAGTTAACAAAATTAGAAGGGGAAGCAGTGGTGCAGGATTTTACGAAATCCAAAAACTTAGTTTTTAGTAAAAGTCAATTTCTGAATTGATTTTTCAATTTTTCATTAAAAGAAAAAGTCAAATTATTGATCAGATTTCATTTTCCAACTAAATTTATTTTTTATATGTCCATTGTCTTCGAGTACTTTTTCTGGTACCTTTCAATTTTTTTTTTTTTTTTTAATATAACAACTTTCATGTCAATATCACATTGACAATAGCTAAAAAATACATATTTATGGTCTTTCAAGGCCTAATTTCATATATGAATACGCTAAAGATCTTAAACCAAAATTCACAAATCAGATAGACAGCATCCATTACCGAAAGTTACTTTCTATTACTTTTAATGATGAATTTAATCATGAAAAGATCCATTCTTTGATTCTAATAGTATCATTCATAAGTTTTTATTACCGAAATGTTTCCTTATAATAACGATAGCAACAGCAGACTTCTTTTTCCATCTATTAATTTTTTTTTCTATTTTTCGATTTTTTTTTTTCGTTTCAATATCTATAAATTATTTCAATCAACTTAAAAATTTAATTTCTGCACATCAATTTGTCATTTTTTTTTTTTGTTTTTTCGATTATAAAATGTATAATATGGTATAATGAATTAGCCATTAAAATACAAAATACTACGGTACATTTTTTTCAAAAAAAGTACTTTATATACTTTATCGAATATATTGATATATAGAACCATTTCAATGCTATTCTTTCAACTTCATAATTTATACTTAGCTCCTTAAACTTCTTTCTTGATCTATTCTTTGATCAAATTCTTTCGTAAAGAATGGATGTAAAATTGACTTTTATTATCTACTATTCCTATGATTCTACATTTAATGAAAATAGTCAAACATATATATATATATAACATTTTTGATGATTTAGATGAAAATTTCCGTCTAATCTTCAAAAAAAATTTTTTTTTAATAAAACAGTTGGAAAGAGGTGTGGAGAGAAAGAGACAACAAAAATATACTGTAATCACTTTTAATGCAATACAATCGATCTCTTTGGCCTTGTCTGTTCAATAAATAAATTCCGAAATTTTATTTAAACAGCAAGGGATTTCTGATCTGATATTCTGGGTCAAAGCATTCAATCCTTCGAATATATTTTTTAAGTTCAAAACACTAATCGACCCACAAGCGACAGTGTTAAATAGGTCGATGATATTGTGACATATCATTTCGAAAAGGCAGAAAATACATGAGACCGACACACACGAATTTTGAACTATATTATATATATGTATATATATATATATATATATATTCTTTTTTTCAGATCGCAAAAAGTTCTACTGTAATTAATGAGAATAGCTCATGCGTAGAGTTAAGCGCAAACACCATGAAGCTTGAATGTTTCATTGAATATTACAGTATCCATCACCCCCACACCAGCAATGGATTAGTCCAATAATAGTCTCAAATCATAATTATAATTCTCAATCTGCTACATTGTTAATATAATTTTTCTTTCGTATAATTCCAATAAACAATTCTAGACCCTAATTTCGTACTTCTAGAAATTTGCTTTTAAGACTTATTATTTTCTCCCATGCAAAGCTCTTAAAACACATGGATTTACATAGACAAATACCTCAAAAGTATAACGTCTACTAGGAAAGTTCAGTTAATGAATTCATTATGAAGATGATAAGAATGAAAAGTGATCACAAAATATAATTTGTTCATTTATTTTTTCATTGTTTGAATAGAATCATTTGCAACGACCAAAAAATAGCATCAATTAGAAAAAAATTCCAAAAGAAAAAAAAAAGAACTAAAATTGAAGATCCGATAAGCAATTACTTATAAAGTGTTTTTTGGATGAATAAAATCTATTGTTTTTAATCTGTAACATGAATTATTCAATTTTTTCTTGTTTAAAATCTCTCAAACCAATCGAATCAATCGAATCCCGAACATCTCCGAAGGCAGTCCATTTATGGCAAGTTCCACCATACCCATAATATTTTCATGGCTTAGACAAGTAAATTTCTAATGGATCTGTACCTCAAGAACATTCGTTGAAAAACTAATCAGGAAGAAATATAACTTTTTTATAATGCAGATTTCGTAATGATTTTTAATTAGTTAAATTAATACAGCTTCCTTCAACACAAAATGAAAATAGATTATACCATTAAACAAAAATAATAAATAAAAATTTGACACATCACTTTCGCTATATCTTTTCTCTAAGCAAAGTATTCTGCCATCAAAGAATAAGCTTTTTAATATCAATATTAGTGAAAACTAAGTTTGAATTTCAAAAAAAAAAAAAAAAAAAAAAAACCAATTTGCACGGAACAGTTGCAACAGAGCAACATTTATTCCTGTTTATTTTCAGTAATATTTTCATCATCTTTTATGGCATGTCGCCATTTTTCCATTATGTTCGATTTCTCTCTTGGATAGATATGCCAAAAATTGTAGCCAATTAATAAACAAAAAATGTTGGCAATTATCAGCCAGAACATATTGCTACTAATAAATCTGAAAAAAAAAAAAGGCAAACTGAAAAGATAACAAAATATTTCTTACAAACTGAAAGAATAATAAGAAGATATTTCGGGAAGATGTTTCTCATTATCTATCACAGAAAATCTTCGCAAAAATAGATCAGCAAGATATATCCAGTGGTATGCCATTTTCTATGTGGCAAAAAAATTATTCATCGCTCTCATCAATTATAAATATAGTCCTTTCTTGAATTCCCGGATAAGCAAAAAAAATGATCTTCCAAGGGAACAAAATGCTCTTTTTCCTTTCATCCTCTTTCTAACTTAACCGAAATCGCATCATTTCCATTTTAAATATAGCCATTTTAGAATCATAATTTTCGAAGAAATGAAAATAGTGCGAAAATGAAATTATAAATGAGATATCTAAGTGGATTCATAATTTGAATTTTTTCAAATGTTAGTTAAGAAATTAAAATCAAAAAAACTTGCCACTTGAATTTCGTCAACTCATTTAAATACAAGAAAACGAAAGTGCAAAATATTTGTCACAAAGACGATGAAATGTGCATTACAATACACCACAAATCATTAATGAATTCCACTTATCATGCTTTATGACATTAATGATGACAATATGCTGAAATATGGAATTTCAGAACAAGAGAAATAACTGAAAAACAAATAATAATGAAAATCTTACGAAATTTTGTGATTAAATATTGAAGCAAAAAGTTTTGTCAGCAGGCAAATATGAAAGTGTTACTGCTTTGATTTCGTAAAACAGTCCGAATTCCAGAAAATATTATTATTGAAGAAGTAAGCATGCAAATGATATGGAAGATATGATACAAGTCAAACAAGACATTCATAAGTGGAGTGCTACTTACTATCTGATTAATAATCAATTTTTAATTAATAGTTTCATTTGGGTAAAGAGTTCTTCAACATAGCAAACGAATTTACATAGGTTATTCAATTAGCCTTGGTTCTTAATAATTGAAAAAATATATGATAGGTATGGAATTATCAACAAATAATCGAAATTCAAGTCAAAAATTCAAAGATTAAAGATTATATAGAAAGACTAAGACTTCATCCGTTTACTAAAAACAAGACCTCCAAATCACTGCAGATTGTAAATAAAGACGAACTTATAAACGATTTTTGCTCATACCAAAAATTAAACGTCGAAATTTAAATCAAAAACTCAAAGATCAAAAATTATAACGATTAAGACCCCACCCCTTCGCTAAAAACACGATCTCCAAATAATTCTAGGTCGCAAATAAAAATTATTCTCAGCGATTTTTGCTCATACAAAAAAATTAAATGTCTTTTCGAGACAAGTATTCTTCAAGATTGAAAACAGTACAGTTTAGTGGAGAGCCAAAGATTGAGAGAATATTATGGACTAGGAATAAGCAGTTCTCGCCCAACCAGAAATTGAACATCTTCGAAATAAATCATGAAAAGGGGAAAACTCTTGGATTACATTGTTAGCTTACTAAATTAAATTCAATCAGTAATTCCGGATATCCCAAATATTCTGAGATTTTTATTTGAAACTTTAATTTTTTCCTAATTCGCCAATGCGAATAGAATAAATTTTTGAAAGTTCTTGACAAGCACATACACTCAAATTTTCGATCGTAATATTGACATTTGAAAGGTGACTTTGAAATTTGAAATTAAATTGTTAAATAATAAAATGGCACTTCATACAATCAACATTGTTCCGACTTTGCTTGAAATTCATGAAATGCTTTTTTCATTCAAAATAATATGATAAATTAGCCAACAGTAGTAATTTTTTTCTCAAAAATTTTTTATGGTTTTTCAGAATTTCCTACAAAATTTTGACCTTTGAATAACCGAAAAAAAAACTCAAAAATTTTCAGAATTCTGATATTTTGGATGAATATGTGATTCTAACTTTTCTAATATATGATGAAGAACAATTCCTTTATTCATGGCCATTTATATATCCATTGGTAAGTTAACTGATATAATTGGAAGATTTGTTCATTTCAAAGTTCAATTACTGGGTAAAACAAGTTCGAAAACTTATGCCATAAAAGTAAGTAGATGAGCAGAAGATTTGTGTATATTGTTATTGTAATTCGATATATTTCGCATTATTTGCAAATAAAACTCTTCCACTTATTCAATGGTTTGATAAGAGTGGTGTTAGTGATAATAATAAATCATCCATTCGTTGAATGTCTTAAACATGTAGAAGCACAAAAATATTTTAATTTCTCCAAAACATCTTTTAAACTCCTCGAATTCTTCTGTTTTTCCTCCGAATTCACATCCTGTTTTAAGTCGTTCCTGAACCGGTTTCTTTACCGACACGCCATTTTTTTTGCCTCATTTTCCTGTTTCTTCATAGCCATAGAAAGAATCACAAATATTTTGTTTTTTACATCATCATTAAACTTAATGTAAGAAATCATTAAGTTTGTAAAAATATTATGATATAACAGCATAAATGAGCAATACTTTTTAAATTTAGCATAAATGAGCAATACTTTTTAAATTTAGCATAAATGAGCAATACTTTTTAAATTTAGCATAAATGAGCAATACTTTTCAAATTTATTTTTTTCAAACTTCATTATCTTTTAAATTCAAGTAATCGTGGATATTATCCAGCTTGCTGACAATCTCATCGAGATATATACTGAAAATGACATATTAATAACAATAAAAATTATGTTCAAATTCTAATCGATATTTAGTGTTAATTCCAGATCTAAGATATACTTTGATGATTTGGATTTCATGTCCCATC
>KZ270066.1:17423-33046 GCA_002249935.1 Onchocerca flexuosa
AAAAAAATTTTTTAATTTTTTTTTTTTTTTTTTTTTTTTTTTTTTTTTTACATACCAACAGTCATGCATTTTCAGCGATGAGGGAAATTTTGAACCGGAAAAATGGCTCGAATATCGTTGGGTTTGTGAGGGAGTGGAAAATCGTCCGAATACAAATATAAAAAGAAAAGAAAAACTGAAGGTTGAGGCATTGGAAAGTGATACAACTGTTCTTTCTCCGCAGAGGCGAGGTTTTTCATCAGGATGTCGTGCTACATCACCGCCGAAGAACGGTAACATTTTAATAGTACATAAACTTTATTCGTGGAATTAATATTTTCATATAGATTTCTGAGTACTCTGGATGAGAAAATTATTGTTACTAGGGAGATCAAAGTCTTGTTTCTCTGTAGGTCTATCAGGCATGGTTCGTAGTAACAGTGTTTTCACTATTATGAAAAATAAATGTTCTCTATATACCCATGACAAAAAGAAGATATTGTGCTACTTTTCTATGCTCGTTATAACCTTCCGAACAATATCCCTTTCTTGTTTGGTCCTACACCCTATATCCTTATAAAATCGATCCGTTTTATACGAACATTTCTTTTATCATTCATCGATTTTTTTTTATCATATTTTGGGATTACAACTTTTTTAAAATGCTTTTTAAAATTCAAAAGTCTTGTGAATAGAAAAAACGTAATGATACTGATGATTAATGCTCATTAGAAACAGAAACAGAAAGACTTGGTGCAACTAAGACCAGTTGGCGAAGTGGTGCTGGTTTTCAGCTGAAGAATTCGGGAACAGAGTACAAAACATCATTTGTAAGTTTGGCATTTCTTTACGAGAATTTTTAAATATTTTTTCATCCACCGTATAAATGATCTAAATGAAAATTATAATTTTAATATATCCTCATTGATCTTGTGCTCTTATGGTTCTGAAATTTTTAGTAGATTTGACCCGTGCATCAGTGTAAAATAAAAAGTATCCTTTTATCATTTCCTTCTAGAAATTTGTGATATCAGCTGTTTCACTGTTGAAACGATGCAAAATTCCTGTTAAATTTGCACTTTATTATTTCAGTTAGGATTATGAATTTTACGGCTAAATAATTACAAAATAATCGACTTTTAGCACAAAAACATAGGAAACAATGAATCTTCATTTACAAGAACTCGTCAACAAAATGGTACTTTACCAAGTAGTGCTGGCAATTGGCGTTCGGGCGAGGCATCATTTAAGCCAAATTATCAGAAAGAAGGTGGTCAGAACCAGGTAATATAATTTGTATTTTATTTCAGCGTAGATAGATTTCATTGCTGGTGACATTTTTTTTTTGAAATGGTTTCCTCTGCTATGATATATAGAATAATGGTTTTGTAAGTTATTAAATTATAAAGTCATTTTTTCATCAGCTAATTGGCAAATATTGACTGTTTTGCCAGATTTTTTGATTGTTCAAGTGTTTGCATACAATTTCTTTAGAATCGAATGCTACAAATGTATTTTATGTTGAGGTCTAAAAAAATTTTAGAGAGGCAGGAATGCGGAAATGACTGCGAATGAAAAAATGCCTGAGTGGCTTAATGATGGTCCAACATCAATACATGATATGATTGAATTGCGTGGTTTTGATGACGACAATATGATCAGAAGTAAATTGGAATCTGTTATTGTGTCCTCGTATAACGCATACCTTAGATAAAATATTTAGTGTTTTTGTGTTTTTGATAAGGCGAGTTTGAAAAAAATACACATGTTGGAAAGCTAAAGACTACTTAATTTACTTATACATAATAAATTCTACATTTTCAAGACGTATTGTCAGTTTACAGATAAGTGTCAGTTAATGTGCATACGAAATTTGCGAGCAGTAATATCTAGTGAGTGATATCTTGTCGAGAGAGAATACCATGCATTGATTTGATTAGGAAATTTTGATAATGTAATTATGAAACAGTTACTTCTAGCTAGTAAAATTTCTTTGTCTCCTAGTGATTTTTCCAGCAAATTAAATTAAATTGGTTTGGATCAAGTGTTTCTCATTTGAATATGTTTTACAGATGATTTTTCTCAAAGATCGAAGAACGATTCGATAAGGATGGTACAACAAAGTGGAATTTCCAGTACAAGTGAACTAAACAAAATTTTGCCAGATAAAACTGATTCGACAGATTGGAAGCCATCTTCCCAAATCGTTGGTAGCGATTTAGGTTTATCTTCAGTTGATAAATCGACTTCATCCCGCAATCAAAGCAATGACAGCGATATATCAACAAATCTTAATCAGTCTTTTGCAATGACTGATAATTCATTAACACCAGTATCTTTGCTAAACAATAGGCTGCCAAATTCTGATGCTGAATTTGCTGCAATTATGGGTATTCTCGGTGATGCTGATTTGAACTCATTGAAAGAGGTAAAAATTATTTGAATTATTTGAACAGAATTTATTTAATCAATGCGGTTTTATTGTGGATTTAATTGAGATACACTTGCATGCTAAGTATATGTTGTTTTATTTGTTTTGGATTAGATTTCTGCATTCTCATATCTTGTCTTGTATCTTATTGAATCGCTAAATCGTTTGCTTCATTTCCAAGTCATTAAATTCTGCAGTCATATCCCCTTACCAGTTTAATTGCCTTTTTATTTACATGAAGCCAAGTTTCTTTAAGCTATTAAAACAGCATAATTATAAAAACTACCTCATATTTTAGCATTAGCACTAATGATTCTTCTTCAGAATGAGCTGAAGTCGCCAGCGGCAAAAGAACCAACTGGTAGCAGATTGTCACGCTTCTTTGCTACAACTAAATCTGAAAATTCTGGTAATTATTAGATTAATGGTATAAAAAAATTTCCTGAAATTTACGAATATGCTTTTTTATTTTCTTTCCACGTAAGTAAGAAATTCTTTCCAGATAATTCATGCGCTAATAAAAACGAGCTTTCGCAGCATGCTGTTCCTTCGTCGTCTTCAATTTCCGACTTATCGCAGGATCCAGCATCGATTTCTGTCCTCAATAAGATATTTTCAAGTCCTTGTCAACGACCTTTTCATTCACAATTCCTTCCTGAATCGGTTTGCTAATTTTTGAAAAATTTTTTTTAAACAAGCAGTTTCCACATAATCTGATCAATTACCCATTATTTCACTTTTCAGCATGTTGCACCATCAGTACAAGGAGTTTTACGAGTTGAAGATTTGGAACGTAATTTCCAGAAGGAATCAATCCCTGGAAATCCATCCGTTCTACCTACTAGTATTGATGGTTTTGGAAACTTTGTAACCAACGAACAGCTTCCATCTAATTCACGGCAATCGTATTTAAGCCAGGTTCATTCATACTCTTCATTCTTTGGATTTATTATTGTTGTTTATTGAATAAAAAACAGATTAATTGCTTGTTCAAAAAAAAATCATTATAGACGAAATTAAAAAAAACAATGACTGATTGTATATACGACTATTTATGATTTTTATGTTTTCTGATAATGATAAAATGCATAATTTCAATAGTTTTGCATTAATTTGCATGATTCTTTGGATATAATTAGTTATTTAGAAGCTGGAAATTCCCACAGATTTTTCATTTTAATTTTCATATTGATTATTTATTAGTATAGAAATATTTGAACTTTTTTTAACAATGGGTAGACGATAAAAGGCAATCCTCTTGGCGATCCTCATCAACAAGCACATCTCTTGAACAAGTTAAATAAGTTCGCACGTTTGCAAAATGGAACAATGGATGACGTTGCACGCATAACCGAAGATAGTTTGACACTTCCATCCAAAATTTCCTTGGCTCCAACACATCATTTGTCTGGGATTCCGCTGAATTCGCAAGCATCATCACATCCCGCTGTACCTCCATCTTTTTCTGATGTCACATTTCATGCAGCTTTTCTTCGTTCACAATATGAGAAAGCAGCTGCTTTGCATACATTGGCTGCTAATCAGCGATCGACACTTGCTTCAAATACACAAGCAGTAGATAGTACTGTCTTCAGGTTGGTTTTAGTTTTTATTCAAATTATTTTATTATTAAAAATTTTCTTTCGATGGGTAGATTAAAATTAATATTTTAGCTTAATTTTGGTGATGTATGTTCAATAAATTCTTAGTTGCACCATAACTGTGTGTGTATGCAGTTAATATTCGGAATTATTTTAATAGATAACTAATATCTATATAAACATAAAGTATATATTGATTTGATTCAAAAATCGCAAAAGAAGTATATCGTCTATTGTGTAATTTATTTGATCCGGCACATTTGTTCAATTTATAGGCAGGCATTGACAAATATAATGGGAAATGGAGCAATGCCACAATCGACGCAAACACGATTAGTAACTGCTGCTGCTCCAACTTCAGTGCGGACTTCTGCAACAGGCATGTTACCGAATTCATTTATGCCAACTTCGGTGATGCGTCAAATGACGAAAAACAATAATACGCCAGTGATCATGGAAGAAAAACTTCGTCATTCTAACATGTCAATTTGTTCTACGCAGTACAATGCCATCAAACAAAATCTTGTCCCGGAACATTTCAACGTACCTCATAAACGTTAGTTTCAGAACTTTCCTTAATTAGATAGAGATTACCAATGAAATTATATTGTCGAATCGTTTGATACAGTAGGCATTCTGAACTATGAGGTTCAAAATTACCTGTTTAATCAGATTTTCGTGATGATCGGAAGTGTTTAACAGTTGTTACCTTATATTTTGACAAATTTGTACTTATTGAAATTTCAAAAATTGCTTGAAGAAAATCACGCGAAAATTTGAATTTTAAAAATTAAAAATAAAACATTCATTCTTTCATTTTTAGTTCCTGGAGACGCTATGGTTGGTGGTATGGCATCAAAAAATGCAGCCAACTTGATGACAAGACTTGCTCTGCAGCAACAATATGCTCAAGTACTTGCAGCTATGCAAAATGGTTTGTCATTGAATAACTGGCAGTCAAACGCGCAAATGACAACTTCAGTGCGGGCACAAGCGCTAGCAGCTCAGGCAGAACATCAACGACAATATGCACTTGCGATGATGCGTGGTGACTTGAATCAGGCACAGGTTATTCGAGCACGATTTTTATCACAACAAGCGGCAACTTTTGCAGCTTTACCCAGTGTTCCGGTTGCGTCTCATTCTCATCATGTTTGTCCTCTTTTCTTTTTCGAAAATTTTCTTTTTATTTTTCACTGAAATTTTTCTTCCAATAGTGGATGATAAGCATTTTCACCTCCATTGTTACGAAGACATTTTATATGCTTACAAACATAAACGAAGTAAAATTATAGTTATTTCTCAATTTTTCTAGTTATTGATTAGAGGTAGACTGTGATGTTTAAATATAATTTAAAAAATTCTGTAATATTTCAGCTTTCAACCCTGAATGTACATAGTAAAGAAAAAAAAAATAAAAAAACTTGAATTTCCAGACAGAAAATGTGACTTGAGCATATTCTTCGTCAACAGTCTATTTTTTCCTTCAGGTGGGGGCACCGGTAGTACCTATGCAACCAGTTGTGACTACAACAACAGTCCCGGTGCCGCAAAACACTCATCCACCCTCATCATTAACACAATATAAATATCAGAACCCGCTAGAAAAGCTGCTCCAATCAGCAGGTGTACCAGCGAACAGAGGTTTACAGCCACCAAATAAAGAACCTTGTCAAGGTATGTATTGATGACAGTTAGTTTGCGATATTTCTTTCCATGTCTAGAATATTTTTCAGTTAAAAATTTGACCATCTAGTAGGTGAATAAATAATTAAGCATTGTTTTTATCGGGAAGTTATTGCTCAATTATAGGCATTCAACTGCGTCGCAATAGAAAATCATTTGCGTTTAATGAATAGATTGTTTCCATTTTTTAGTTTCCATTCTGCGACGAATCTTTTCATTCTTAGGTAATCCAGCCAATGAATTAATAAAAATGATATTTGGCTTCATAAATTCGAAAAGCTTTCATTAAATATCTGGCGTCCTAAACTCAATAGATTAGTACGAATTATGCTTAAATTATTGAAAAATATAATTGACTTACATATATTACGTAGGGTCGTCTCCACAAACAACAACAACAACAAGTGATCTTCCTTCCATAGTATCGCTTCTTCCACCAACTGCCAATTGTATTAGTGTCGAGGAGCTCGAGAAACAATTTGCAAGAAATTAAGCAGGAGAATAATTCACGTTTCGAAATCCACTTTTTTTTTTTATAATATTTTAAAATTTGAGCTCATCACTAATACTTAATTATTTTCTTTGCAATAACTTTTTTTTTTCTTTTCTATTCACCGTTTCTCGTTTGTTCATAAATGTGTTTATTTTTGAGAACTGTTAATTGTAAAATGATGTACATACGTACACTTCATTTCGTCTTTATATTTTAGGTTTATTATCATAATATTCCCGTCACTTCTTCATTTTTTTCTTATATTATTTGTTTCATTCATTTAATCAATTTTTTTTTTTTTTTTTTTTTTTTTTTTTTTTTTTCCTTTTGTACAAATTCTTTGATGTTTTTTTCATAAAAATTATTGATATGTACGGTGATTTCTGTTTCGTTTCTTTTCCAATACATTCAGTATTTTATTGTATTATAATCATGCTACATTGCGTTCACTATTTAGTTTGTAATTGTTATAGTTTTTTTTTTCTTTTTTTTTAATCTATATTGCATTTTTAGTACTTATTTTTTGAGTTGAAGAGTTTGCAGACTGAAATTTCTGTGATTTCTTTTCTCAAAATGTAATAAATATGTTTCCTAAAACTTATATTTCGAAATTTTAAGTTCTGTTTTGCAATCTTATACAAAATCCTAATTATTAAAGTAAGATTTATTATCACAAAAATTACATTATATCGTCTGTAATATTGACGGAATTGGAGATAGGCTATTTGATTTAGCATTTCAAACTCCTTAATTTTGTTTTTGATATCTTGTGCTTTTTTTTTTCCTTTTTTGACATCACATTTTAGAATAATCATTGAAGTGAATAATATATTTTCATGCGCTTTTATTTATACAGAAGCAACATAGGCTTTAAATTATTATCTTTTCGAAAGCATCATTTCATTTTTTCGGTGGTAAATCCACTTTATTCCACTGATAATTCCCGAAAATCTATTTTGTGATACGGATGTAAATCGTATGTATAAATTATAATCATAGCTGACATGCGCATTTTACATGCTTGCTATTTTAAGTTGTATTCCTATTTGCACAGCTTTATAAACATGCAGCCATTTTGTCTTATCCTCTGCTGCGCCTTTTTGTTTAGTCTTTAGAGTTATTCGCATTGTATCATCAGAATCATTATATGGTTTTTGATAGTCGTATTGGTAGTAATCGTAATACGTGCAATATTATTTGTTCCTTCGAAATATCGGGAGGGAAAATTTCGTATTTCTGAATCTTACTACAGATGCAGATGTGATCCTTTATCGTTTGCGACGGGAGATTGCTTCCAGTATGCTATGTTATTTCCATTAAATAAGGAAAGGATTTCTTCCCATATCCAGCCATAATCTTGCTGTATTGTGTTTTATACCTCTAAGAGTAAGTCTTTTCTTTTTGGTGTTCTGACGAAATGTCTAGCAAACAAAAATTTATTTTGCTGTCAACATCTTTTACTGACTTGTTTTGTTTTGTTTTTCATATTGTATATCACGTCCAAATAAATACATTCACTTACTAAAAGTCATTACTAAGACACATCAAACTTGGATATATTTGAATTACCTAAGGTATGATATATGGTTATCTTGAGAAATTTCGAATGTTTCTCTCCTGTCAGAATCGACTTTGCAGGTTGAGAGAAACTATGATGCCAGTATCAGAAATATTTTGTTTCATCTATCATCCAATTATGTTATTTACAAAATATGTTGCTTAACAGATGCTACGATTACTCATTAGTTTTCAGTGAAATAGTCTGGAACACTGCAGATTATCGAAAGAGCATATGTCGTGTATAAGATGCTGTGTTATAGCCATTCAAGTTTTACCCGTTTCAAAATTGCAAAACATACGAAAACATATCAGTGTAACAGCATAAGTTATTGATTTTCAAGTAAAAGGCTAGGAAACAAAGCTGACTGAAGCCAACTATTATCTAAGATTCGAGTTGTTTTACAGTAACACTCGACCTACGGACAACTGATGGGAGTGTTGAAAAACTATATGAAAAAACTGCCCTAAGAACTTCAAATAAACTGAAACGACGATGTGTCACAGTTAATAAGCAAGTGTTTGAGTTGAATAAATCACTACTAGTTAACTTAAAAGTTTAGCATAATTCGTAAACAATATTATATCGACATTGTTAATGATCTCTGAAAATACTGAATTACAAATACCATGGTTATTTTGCAGTTGAATGATATGGACCTTTACATAGTCTCACTAACCACGATATTAAATCTGTTCAAATAGTTTTGCAATTCTTTTACCATAACAATATTTTACAAAGGAAAAAAAAGTGTTTCTAAATACATAAAAAAATGAAACAATAACAAATTTAAACGTATTTGAAACATTTCTGATGATTAGTTGGCAAGCGTGTCTTGAACAGTACCGAATCTACTCGAAGTTGAGTAAAAAGAAGTGGATTATATCCATAAACTTGTATAAAAAATTGAATGCACTCATGTCGTTGTAAATAGTGCGTAGTTCGTTGATAAAGGCTTTCTTTACAAGCTGGGCAACTGAAAAAATACAATAAAAGTTTTTAAAAAGGATTTTCCATTGCTTTTTAGTGATTTTATTTGCTGCAATTTGATTTCTCTTATACCTATCAATTACAATCTAAAAATAGTCGGATCAAGTGGAATAATTTGAAGGGTAATGAATGTCTTCCAGAAAGATCACACAACACTTAAAATAATATATTATGTAATTAGCTAGTGAAAAGCAATTTAGACTGAATATGCTTAGAGATCCCAATGTTTTAATGTTTTTAAAATATATTTAACACAGCATATTCCATAGATAAATCAATTACAATGTGCGTATATGATATTTCATGAAAAGGCTTAATCATTGCATTATTTAATAACCAACTCCCATTCTGATAGCAAGAATTTTCAACAACTGATTTTGTCCTACTCTTTTTTATAGTAGCTTTGTACTTGATATTTTGTATCTCATTTTTCTTTTATCAAATATTTCAGTTCAGCTGCAATTCGAATTAATAAAAGCAATAACCGCAATGTCCATTTGCTGGTCGTTTTGATGGGTGGTTCACGTGTTATATGAGCAACTAAAAAATTCATCGCCAGGTCTTCACAATTCATGAATTCATCCACTTTCTCCCTTATTACTTGTGGCATACCATATGTATAAGCATATAGATAAGCCTGAAAAATTGATCAAATCTCTATATAAACAGAAGGATGGAAAACGAAGTATGGGCACTAAACTCTTTAAATGTTATTAGAAGTGTGAAAAACAAATTTCGGGAAAGCCACTTATCGGAGATCCAGTTTTGCATTTAATGGTGTTGTGCAAATACGTGAATGCATAATAATTATACTAAAACGCATGTAAATTTCAAATCCTTCATTACTTTTTTCAGTGATGTTCAGATAATGCTAAGCTTCAGTAAGTAATTGAATCATATCATTTCTGTTCAACAATACCTTATGAATAAATGCAGCTCCTGTCAATATCATACTCAACTGACATGTGTGATTGCTGTCATATAAAATTTCATTTCCTTGTTGAGAATGACGTCGAGCTGGAAAACCGACAATTTTCGCCCTCTGTTCACGCCACACTCTAAAAAATATTTCAGATGGTAGTGTTTCTGCTCGAAAATATCTTAAAATGTTTTTCTATACTGAATCTCCTAGTGAATTTACAGTGCGAATTCCAGTTACATCATTTTTCGTCGAATAGCAATCAGCACCGTTAAAAATCAGAATTGGATTCATTCTTGTCGGAATGAATAACCCTGTATAGTGAGAATCTTGCTAAACCGACATAACTGGTATTGATCATTGAGAAATATGAAGATTTGCAATATGAAATATGAAGACCTAACGTATTAAAAACCAGTTACATAACTTCAAAATTCAAAATTTTCAACATCAATATTTGAATTAAACCTGAAAGCGAAAATAATTTCATGTTGTCTGAGGTCGATGTCATCATCCAGTGACAGCACTGCTTCTGTGTTGATCTTAAAAGACAACTCCCTAGTGATCCTTTTGTATGTTATAGTATATATCGAATTTTATATAAAAAACTCAAATTTTTTATGACTTTTCTAAACTTATTAAATCTGTGTTATCATCTGAATCTATACTGAAATAGTATAGGAATAAACACTGCTTAAAAGATTTAAGTTCGAAAAAATATGAAACCTTAGAGCATCAAAACAGGATAATCTTTCAATTCAATACATCAACTAAATTTCTAGTTCTTATTTTCATTCATCATAATTATATAACTCAACAAATCTGTGCTTTCTAATATCCAATTTGTTTTAGGTTTCCTTTTTGACATATTCTTTCATTTAATATCTGAAGTAATATTCATTCCTTCGGCTTCAAATGCATTTATCTCTATCAAATAGAATTTCAAATTGCAGTGATGAAAAAAAAAAAAAAAAATATTTTACTTGTTCATATGGTAAGAAACGATTATTCAGTGAATTCGCAGTTGAATTAATGAAAATTACGGGAACATGTAATCTTGGCCAGCTACGTTCAAGCGGTGCTTCACGTCCATTCCAAATCACCAAAACCTGACAAATTTTTTTTTAATGCAATTAAGGATTATCAGTGTACAAATTTATATGAAATATGCCTGAACTTCGAATTTAGAAGTTCTTCAGGTTATCACTATACACTCCGCTTAAATAATATTTAATCAGAAAAATTTTTTTCAGTAAGTTGAATTCATATGAATTCATATGAATCACTTTTTCATAATCATTTTATTTTGTATTTGTTGTTGTTGTATTAGTATAATTGTACAAGCCGAATAATAAAGATAATTTTTCAAAAGAATCGAATTTTCTGAAGAGAATCAAAGATTCCATGCAGAAATGAAAGAGCATAAAACTTTTGCGGGTGATAAGGGGAGAGTAAGCCCTGTGCTGTTCATTAATAGTGTAACGTCACTTTGCTTGCAACGAACCCCGGAGGTCAACCGATGGCCATCCTAGGCTCAACCACTCACGGTCTCTTGGCCCAAACGCCATCCAGGTTGGATATCCGAGTACACCCACACTATGGATGGAGCTCTCTCAGCCTCGGGTTCAGGGACTTTCGCTCACAGCCTTTGCTTCATTTGAAATGAATACGGTCACTGATCAAACCGGTGCGTCACTGCGAGTGTTACACTTCCCACCACCCGTTATGACTCGTCCCATCTGCACTATACAACGAAAGCCATTTTGTTTGCTGCCTAACTTTGCCGGGACCAATGTTTGTCAGAGAAACAGAGAAAACTCTCTCATTGCCTTGGTAATTGCAAAGGCAATTGGCTGAATTCAAAAAAGATGAAGCACTCATGCGTCGATCAACTTAATAGAGGAAAAATGAAGGGGAAAAATGGGAATTTTATAAAAAAAAAAAACCTTATTTAGATATGGCATATTGTTGAGCCTTTCAAGGGCAGCAGTTAGTACAGCATCTCGTTGATACGTCAGGAGTACTACTGGAAAAAGCACAATACAAATACATAAAATGGTGCATTTCAAAATAAAACTTAGAAAATTGAAGTAGCAATTTCGAAATCAGCAATATAAAAAGTATTTATGTAATATAGATGAAAGTGTTCGGCCATCTAGTGGAGCAAAATTGTTAGGAATAAAACATTCGCATATCGCAGATATCTGTTCCTTAGCTTTTCGTAAGAATCTTATGATGTTAATCATCAAAATGTTTCATTTAATCTATTTGATGTTTTGATTCAAATCTAACATCTAACAGAATAATATGATTAATATGCAGAAAATGTATTTAATACATACTGAGATTTTTGACAGGTTTTGTGTATCTTCAAATATATCTCATAATCCAATATCCAGGTGAAAGTTTTCTTTTAACAAATTATTCATACGCATTTATGTTTACCTGTAAATTGTTCGCGTGGTCTATTGCCACCAAGTGCACTTGAAAAAGTTGCACCACTTGCAGGAGGAGCAATGGGACGAAAACCTAATTCAAGACCTTCGCCATACTCAAATTGAGATGGGAATGGTGGTTCATTAATCATATATTCCATCGATCTGCCTGCTACATGACCAAAATTATTCCACCAGTAATATGAATACTAAAATAAATTGAGAGATAATAAAACTTTTTATAGAACAATTATCTTTTTTATTTCAGAATGATAATATTTATTGCCGCATTACTTCGCATTATCGTTATTACTATCATCACTGTCATTATTACATTGACAATTACTGTCATGGTTATACCATTGTCATAGTATATGATTACCTTGACAAATATCCTAATGTTACAATTATCACCTTACAGTGTTAAGAAACATGATACTGAAAAACAGATACCATATGAAGAGATGTGTAATTGTGTGTGTAAGGAGAAGACATATGTGGAGCTTCACGTGGTCCTATAATAATGGTTAAATTTGTATAAATTTAAACAAGATGTAGATGTATGCATTGATTATTTATAAACAGGAGATATTATCCATTTTGGCTTGGATAATCAATTACATGATTAGCCTAACTTCTTTTCGCCCATTATTTCATACGTTTATTTATTAATCTATTAAAACAAGCTTTTCATCAAGAGAAAAATGAAGAATTATAAACAAGTTTATTAAAAATTTCAAGTGAAAGTAAAAAAATACCTAAATATTCTTCGTCTAGCGGCTTTACTAGAACTAAATGTGGAGCAGTGAACTGTTGATTACTAAACAGCGGATTACCTTGCACAGCAGCTGCTTGCTCACCAGGTACACCAATACGGAATCTTAGTGCTGCTATTAATGTTTCAGCAACTACTGCAAAAATTATTTTATAACATATGTTTAAGAATATTTGAAAGGTCGTAAAAAAAAAGAAGTGTTATACATCGAACTTACATCTTATTTTGTCTCTGGAGATGTAATTCTTAGTTACTCAATTTATTTTTAATCCATTCTACTTTTATCTTTCTTATCGCATGATCAATTTTTGCTTATTCATTCGCTGTTATACTATACATTAGTTTCATAAAATTAACCTTTTTTATCAATAAGATAATTTTCCAATAAAAATCGTCCTTGACGCCTCATCTCCAATATATCAGAAGGTGCAAAGGAACGTAAGATAAAATGTAATTCAGGTAATCGTTGAAGTGGTAAAGTATATACAACCCGTCGCCAATCCAGCCATTCCATAAAAGGCAAAGGTGGCAGTAATGTAGTTATCACCGGTATAGCGCCATATTGAAGAGCGGAAAGTAACTGGTCATGGAATAAAGTTGTAGGACTTTGCCCAGTTTGGAAAAATATAAGAGCGAACATAGATTCGGAGTAAATATTATCTGAAAAATAACTAAAGTAGATTATTGATTAATTCACATTTCTACAATGAAAATTAAATAAAATTAAATAAAATCAAGTAAATCTATCAGTTTACAAAATATTTATATTTATGCAGAGAGTTCCTAAGTTAAACCCATTATTACTTTAAAAATACATGCATTATACAATTTCAGAAATCTATAAGCAAGTCAAGCATGAAGAATACACTTTCAGTTGTACAAAAAAACTGGAAAATTATCATTTCACTTATAATTTTGGAAGTTAACTTCAACTTCAACCAATCGCAATAATAATTCTTAATATTTCGAAATTTTTTTTTAGATCAACCAGAACCACCGATCACTTATCAAGTTCTAAAAAGTTATTTTTAACCATTTTGTAAATGCAGTAAAAAATTGAGCATGTACTTCTTGAAGCGCAGTTTTCTTTGCAACTAATATCTAGAAACACTCGATCACCGACAGATTCAGCTGAACTTGCCAATAATTCTAGTTGATCTTTCATAGTTGATGAAATTTCTTCCGGTACTGCATCAACATATGATAACAAGTACTAAATATATTTCTTAAAATTATTTCAAGCGAAAATCAATAATAAAATATTAAACAAGAAATGATAAAATACTAAGCATGAAAGCGCTATTTTTTAGAACACATTATTCGAAGAGTGAAATCGGTTAAGAGAAAAAAATAGCAATTAGTGAATTAGTGCATTTTGTGATACTTAAAAAAGACTATGCTTAAATAAAAATAAAAAGGTAATTCAAAACAGCACTGTTACGACCAATACATGACCGCACGCACATAGACAATATATCAATGCAGTATTGTATTAAAGTCTGAATAATTCTGGCAACAAATGGAGTTACTAAATTACTAAACTTACTTTTCTTGTCAAGGGTAACAAAGGAGATAACTGTTTCCAGCGATTTTTGTTATAATCAGGAACTCTTACATTCAAAGATATATCGAAATTGTCTTTAAATTCTCTGGAATATCTTCGAAGAGTAGAACTTTTCTTGAAATTAGATTCTTTATTTAAATTTTAAAATATTATTTAAGATACTTTTAAATCATTACAATTTTTGTTTTTATCTACGGGGATCTCTGTTTACTGAAGATTTTTAAAAAGTATCTATTATGATATGCTGAAATAATTTCCAAGTTCAAGCACTTTTTTTGAACTTCTGACTTACTTTTCCGGAGAAGAAAGTTACTCTCTTTTGTTATAGAATAAAAAAATGCTCGAAAAACTATATTTACCTGTAACCGTATGAAGCAGAAACAATAACTGAATTCGGATAATATGGAAGCGAATTGATGCCAACATTTAGCAGGACATGATTTCGACCACTATTCCAGTATTTCAAATATTTCACATCATTGCTGTTATCCACGAATGCAAATAAAATACATGCATCATTCGGTCGATTGGTTACCATACGAAACTGACTGAAAACAAATTAAAAGCTCATTCAGTTGCAAGTATTACCAATACTGTTTTGTTATTTAATGCATTAATCGATAGTGATTATCATTCCCGAAAAAGACCCAACGATACCAGTCAGCAAATTAGATCGATTAAGTTTCTCATCTTAGTTGTTGCTGAGTAAACACAACACTTACTTTGTTCATTTTTGAAAATTTCAGGAACATTCATTTATAATATAAATGAATTTCCTGAAAGTTTCACAAATTTAGCATAAATTATGTATTAAATTAAGGTCATTTCGAAAAAAAAATTTTTTTTTTTTGTTAACAACAAATTAATTTATCTTAGTTCCAATACGTTTCTATTTTTGAAGAAAAAAAAAATGTCTAATTCGTGACAAAATAACCCTACCTGAATAAATTGTAATAACTCACAGCGTGTTCCGATGCATTTTCCCCAGGTTTGTAAACATAAATACCAAAATTTCCAGCTATTGAACATTTCCTTAAAAGAGCTTTTTTAGATTCGAAAACAAAAAGAAAAAAAACGTGAAGAAAGAAATACTACAGTTTAAAAGAAAAAAATTATAGAAATATCCAAGTAGCATCAATATCACGATCTGAAACTTTGGCATTTTCAAGTTTCAAAAAAGTCAATAATTCCG
>KZ270066.1:61276-86832 GCA_002249935.1 Onchocerca flexuosa
AATCTAAAATCAAGATTATCTAGCTGTCTTCGACCTGAAAGCCTTTCTGAACGAGTCGAAGGAGATTGTTAAGATTGAGGCCTTTTTAGCTAAGAATGAAATCGAAGCTTCTTCAGGCGAAATTAATAAAATCACTGAAATCTACTTATAATATTAAGCTTAAAGATGGAAAATCTTATCTCTAATCAAAATAAAGGATGAGGGAATTCAAAAAATGGTGGGTACATGGAGTGGATATATAAGGATACTGTAATATCACTGTTATCGGCTTCCTTCTTTCATTTCTATACTGTAATATCACTGTTACCATTTCCTTCTTTATATATCACTGTAATATCACTTGTTTCCTTCTTTCGGATTACTTATTTGGTTGGAAATGAAAAGATAGTATCTAACGATGTCACTTACATCTCAATTATTTTTATTATATTTAATAACTCAAAGTAATTAATCTGATTTTTGAGTGGAAGTGGTAGTGAAAGCGAATCTAAGTTCATACTTCCGTATCAATCGATCTGCAACTTTTATCAGCTAAGTTTCGAAAATGATATTTGGCAGTCGTTTTTTTTCTTTTTTGTCTTTAGAATATTATCGTCTGCTATTTGCTAAGTGTGACTGATTATAAAAAATTTCTTTTTCCCTATCATAAAAGAACTATAATTTATTTAATAGGAATATGAATGAAAAAAATAATTATCCGATATCCCTGGGGAAGTTGAGAAAGATTCAGTGTTATCTTATCTCATATCATTCATCTGCGATAGAAATAAATTAATCATTCGTCCTTGAACTACTGTAGGAATAACGAGTAATTAATGCAATTATTGCGTACTGCAAAGTGGAAATTCTTGGATCTGATTTTGAATAATGCGATGAGGAAAGAAGATTCGAACCGAGTGAATGTTTTGATGCAATTGTTTGAGAAATCTTCATGCTTATAAGATATATCAGAGGAAAAAAGAGAAACTTCAGGAACTTTGAATGATTATCCTTCCTTCATCACAATCGAAAAAGTTGATGTTTGTTTGTTAGTTACAAAGCTACAAAAGTTAGGGAAGTTTTGGAATTTGATTTAAAAATCTGTTAAAATTGTCAAATGTGCTATGCGATAAATTTTGTTGCGTTCTCAACACAATTGAACTTTGCTTTATAATTGCAATAGTATGGCATTCATATGATCATAGCATCGAACATTTGTTGATTACATAAAACTGGACTGAAGAATTGTTGGTAATAGAGAAAGATATCTATGGAGATCAGTGATAAATGAGTGAAAAATTCGATTACAGTTTCAACAAGCATTATTTGCAAGTTATTATCAGCAAACAGCAAAAAAGAAAATTCACTGTTGTTGCTGTAATGTGGCTGTAAATATGGTCGATATTATTGTTATTGAGATTGTAATTGTTGTTATTGTTATCTTGCTTGTTCTTGTTTTCGTTATCATTGTTTATGTTTTGTTATGATAATGCAGCCACAATAGCAGCAATTTCTTCCGCTAAACAGACGAATACCATTTTATACTGTTCGCAGGTTTCCACCATACCCGGACGTTGATCACGCAAATGTTCCAATGAGCCTGCTACATTTAGTTCTTTTACACCTGCAAAAAAAATTTCTTTGAAATTGATGAAAGATTTAACTTTTCAGATACTATGTGTATTCTGATTACCATATGACTGTACTTTCAGTAAATGGTGATCTCCAAATTTGCACTGTTATTATCATTTTTAGTAAAACCAAGCTGCATAAAAGGTCAAGATATCAGGACATCAATCTTATCGGTATAATGTAATACGTTATGTGAAATTTTTCTGCGAAGGAATTTCAACTAACTTCAAAATTGTTAAACCGAAGACAGTAATGGCCAGATGACAAATAACAAATAAGACTGGTCTTTTGAAAGTATTTAAATGTTACTTAATTAAAAAAAATAGTCATAGTTGAAAAAGAGCCAAGACAAAAGTATACCTCTGGTAACTCGATTCAGTATCATATCGAGCAGACAGAATGTGCCAGTTCGTCCAGTACCATCAGTGCAGTGTACAACGATTGGGACTGCTCGTCCGCGATACGATTTATTGATCTTCCTACAAAACTGCCATAAAATTCCATTTAAATTTGTGAGAAAACTCCTCCAATATGGCTAATTGCTTTACGTGTATTCAGATTAACTTGTTATTGTAATGATAGCTGAGAATATACTGGCGAATGAAAAAGAACAGATACGAAAGTTCACATTACAAAACTTCATAATTTCCATGATTTACATCTATGCTTTCTTCCGCGTTCTAATTCCCTTTTCTTACAGTAATAATACTATATGCAAATTTTGACATAATAATATGGCACTGGTTTTGTACATACAGAATACAGCATTGGTTCAAAATCGAACGGCTTAGAACAATTCAAAAATAGAAGAAAAAACATTAAATAAAGTTTTATTTTTGCTATCTGAGTTTTCCAATTCTCCATTTTGGGGTACAATCAAAAAAAAATTCACTGTTATGGTCAATAGGATAAATACGCAGGAAAGCAGAGAAAGGTCAAATGTAAGAAGGGCAATGGTGGCTGGTTGGAACGAATGACGCTTCCCGTCCATCACTTTTGTGACTATGCAATTATTCGAGAACAAAATTGCTAATCCACAAAAATGATCGACGAGCGCAGGCGTCTCATCCAAAACACTGGAAATTGCAGTAAAATGCAGACAGCCAGTACTGATCAACAAACACTGATAACTAAAACAATATGATTTCATATCCTTACAAACTACGTTAGAATCACTTTTCCGCCAGCACTAATCTATGGCGGATAAAAGAGGATCTCTATGTTCTGTCTATGATGTATGAAGTTCCGGTCTGGAATGTCATTTAAATCAAGAAACGGGAACAAATCATTTGCTTGCAGGAATTTTTGAAGCAGGAAATGTTAGTGTAAACATTCCTTTTTGATTAAGATGATGATTATCGATGGAATAAACTTTTAACCAATGAATTCATATAATTCCTAATATTCTATTTAGGAAATCTAAAGCAGATGTTAATGTTGAGGTTGCTGTATTTTAACAAAGCACGTTATATGCTTATTACAAAAGGAACCTGCGAAAATCGAGTACAGCTTTGGTATTCGGTGGTACTCCTTTTTTGGGCCATGTCAAGAAATGAAACTGAGTTACAGTTCGAGTTTCGTTCGTTTTCAAATTTTTCAAATAAAATGATCGCACTAAATAGTCTTCGCTCCAAATATGTTCCGATACCAAATGAATCTACAAAAAAATGATTTAAAGCAAAAGCAAAGAATCATTAAGCAAGTAACAATGCATCCTTGTTCTCTTATGCTCTTTTAAGAGTTATAAGTGATAGTGCAAAGATCTTGAACTTTACTTATCGACAACATTAAATTGGGATTCTTGCAAAAAGGGAATTTATAACTTTACAACTAACTTTACGTAAAATTAACATAGATGATTTCTAATCTGAATTTATCGCATCATGAATATGATTAAGGTTGCACTTTATACAAAACTGCGCAAATAATAGAACTATAAGCATGAAAGTGAAAATACTTTATAAATACGGAACGAAATACTCTCATATTAATCTTATAGTTTTATTATTTTTCAAAAGCAATATTTTTACTTAAAATTTTCTTTCGTTTACTAATTTTACTTTAATTTATTCTATTTATTTTTCATTTATCTTCGACATGACAAAAAATGTTTCAACAAAGCTGGAATAAAATTAACTTCAAAAGATCCATATATTTGTGAACCACTTTCAGGCCAATATTTGAGACATCGTCCTTCTTGCAGGTCAACGTTGTCTGCTAAGTTCACAATCAGCACAGCAACCTGAGATTTGGAATATAATTTCTTTTTCATCATTACCTATGTAAAATGCGAGTAATTTTGCATATTGAATTAGCAAATTTCCCAGATGACTAATTTGAAAGTTGAGAGTGATAAATCAAAATAATAAATCAAGAAAAACATTGGGAAGCAGATTTGAATAACTGATTTACTAATGCGAAAGAATTTCTTGGCTGATTTTTCATCATAGTAACGAATAAGTCTTGTCGTGTAAAACTCTTTCTAACCTTCTTAATCTTTATCGTAACTAAGTGTATAAATTCTTCTCGTTTCCTAATTGTATTTAATTCGATTATTGAATAAATAATTCCTGTTTTCATTGAATTTTGACATAATATTTCCTCTATCGCACTTTTCTATACTCAAATTGATTTTATTTTTCTTAAATCTTTTCAACTTTTGTGGTTATTTATTTTACATTTATACTATTGATTAAAGAAATGTAACTTGTGAAATTTGATATCAACATATTCAAATTCTTTCCTGGTTTATCTTTTGTTATGTAACTTTTTTGGAATATCTATTTGATGCTGCAGCTATTTTTATAAAGGGAAACAGAAAATGAATTCTGAAAATAAACATTATGAGACTGGAACAATAACAACTGATCTAACTGGGTATGAAAATAGATAATGGAATGATAAGATCGAGATATGTCATCATTCATGGTTACATGTTTAGGAAATTAGGTCGATAAGGAAGGATGCAAGTTTGCTTCTGAAGAGTTACTCAAAATATATGGATGATGGAGATGCAAAAGGATATTATTGATTTCACGGTTACATGATAATCCAATTGGATTAGTGACTGACTTAAAGATGATCTGAAAGTAAGACTAACCTGCTCCCAAATCATTTGCCAAAAATCAGCAACAGTTTCCGGAAGTGGTGATTGTGTGGCGATGTAATTGGCTTGTTTCGGATCGCAGTCATGGATTGCTGATGCATTGATGAATGCTGAATCATTCACTACGTCACGAATTTTGACCAGTGTGTCATCATCTGAAAAGCATTGCTTTAGATCATATTGACAGGTAAATCTGTCAACAGAAACTTCTGAGTAAAATTTCGGAAACATTTCACTCATCCTTCTAGACATCTTTTCACATTTCATAATTGAATATATTTCACTTTTTAAAAGTAAAAATTTAATGAGGAATGCTTTTCTATAATCTATCAGTGTGTCTTTCCAACCTATTCACATTAGTCTCATATATTGCAGAAATCCACCGATGAAAGCTTGGATGAAAATAACAGATCTAGTGCAACCATTAGGATTAACCGGATTAGTCCCGACAATAATGATCGTATTAAGGGAAGCAAAATAAATGCTATCAGGAATAGTATTTCTGAAAGATTTTCTGTGTTTTATATGAAATTAACGTGAATCGACTTATACTTTGTCATTACATTACATAAAACTTGTAGAAAAACAAGATCGATATGTCCGAGCATAATTATTGCTAATCTTACAAAATGGTTCATGCATATGTCATTATCATTTGTCCAGATCTTTATATTTCGATAATGCATTGAGCTCCATGTGAAAGTAAATGAAATTAAATTAACAAAGAAAGCTTACATGGAAGACAAGATGGATTTCGATTTTTGGCGATATTTTCTTCTTCTCTTGCAATTGATGATATTCCATGTGGATTTGCATATTCATTTAATGTTTTCCATTGTTCTTCAATTTTTGATGTATCATTTAGATAATCACGAAGGAATGACTGAAATTTAAAAATTATAGAAGTATGAAATGAATATGGTACTGAAAGGAAAAGAATTTAAAGCAAAAATAAAATAAAGTGAAAATGCGAAAATTCACAGAATGATTGTTAAAATAAAAAGAAGAATAAAGGATTATTCTATTAATCAATTTCAAATTCCAGAAGAATATTTTATTTGTCTCGTAAGACACGTTCCAAAAAAAAAAAAAGAATGATTCAGACCAGAAAGATTTTCTATGTTTTGAAAAATTTAGAACAGAATTTTGGTAATACATTAATAATTAAGCAATTACATTCATTCAATATAAACACATTAAAATATAATACGTTCTTAAAAGACAAAAAATAAAATATACTCACTAAAATAACATGGCCGGTTGATATGTCGAGACTCGATTGACCAACTGGTTCTTCGACCCTTAAAATTTGAATTTTAATTTTCATCATAAATTAAACAGTTTTACATTATCTTTTTTGCATGGAATATCTAGTAAAAGAAAAAAAAAAAAAAAAAAAAAAAAAAAAAAAAAAAACAAACAAACCACGATGCTGTATTGGAATGATTAGAATGAGCGTCAGTGATGCTTGCCGATTCATGTGAACCCATCTGATATCGGCATAAATCCTGGTAGGCGAGCAATGCTTTTTCACCATATTCACCATACTTTTGAGAATTAAATTCTGTGATATTAGATTTATGCAATTTCTTACAATGTTCCCTGGCCTGATGAATCGCCATTATTGTAACCAGTAGTGATAATGTAAATATGCTTATTCCAATTATCGGCATGAAAAAACGATCCCGAGCCTCACTTTCAACTGGTACTGCTTCCTGAAAGATATTATAGAAATATCGCTTCAGAAATCGATAATAATAAAAGAAATAATAAGCCTCGAAATTTCTTCTGAGATATTAAAGAAATTTTCTTTTAAATATTTTATTAAAGTATTGTTACTTCTCCGCTCCCGATACCAGTTTCATCAACGTGTACTCCAGAAAATGCTTGGATATCTTTTCGTCGTTTATCTAAAACAATAGAGATAAAAAAGTAAAAGCATACAATTTCGTTTATGTCATTGTAATTGGAAATTTCAAATTTCGGAAGTTATTTCAAGCTCAGATCTAAAAATAAAAAAAAAAAAGAAAATTATACTCACAAACATCTTCTGCGATACCTCCCACTGAATCCAGGAGATTTTCGTTTTGTGGAAGTGTTAAAGCTGATCGACCAGCTCGGAATGATAACTGATCCCCGTCCAATCTACAAGAAAAAAAACGAGTTTTTACTCATGAAATAGGAATAACTTGAAACATGGATATTAAAATAAGCAGAAAAGTTAGCCGAGGTCCGATTAACTGCGACATATTCAGGATGATATGATAAATGTCGACAATGATCACATATAATCCATTATTAATTATTAATATGTGTCACTTTTACGATTGGTTTCGAGCTTCCGGCAATATATTTCAAAAGAATTTCGAAATAATTCAATCATCATATTTCAGGATATTAAGATTGGATTTGCTGGAAAAAATGAACTAATAACTCATATTAAATACTCAAAATAATAATTAAACGTACAGAAATTCATCGAAAATAAGTTGATTAGGCTTTGCAATTGAGAAATCCAAATAATTGATCAGATTACGCAACTTGCCATCATCTAGATCTTTGGCAATTTTTAGATATACTCGATTACCGTCTACCTTCTGATATGATGGCATTCCTTTCACTATTTTGTGCTCTATCTTTTCCAAGCCTGAAAACAAATAAATTTTAGTGGGAATCATATGAATGAAATCTTCTAACAATATATTTCTTATTCAATCAAATAAAAATGAAGTAGTCATCGGTTTGAAGTTATAAATTTTCGCTGGAAGTGCACTCTGCATTTTAATACTAAATTTTGTTAATTAATGAATTTCATTTACTGGCTGAAAAATGGATTGAACAATTTGGTTTACCGAATAACGTGAAAAAGTGCATTGGTGACAGGAAATATGTTGCAATGAATGATCGGACTGATCAGTGAATTTGAATTTCAATGGTTAAAATTTCATAAAAAAAAGTATTAATTGCCTTGCTACCTTGATGATTCATTATTTTACACCTCGTTTTCACGTCCTCAATCACATTCCGTCTCAGGACTAATATATTAGAAGTTTTGATTCATACAATTCAAGTGAATGATGGCAAAAATTTTTTAAATTATAACCAACCTGTATTTTGATTTCCAAGATGTTCGATATCTTTTTTTAAAACAGGTGCATGATAAACAACGGAATTCATCATCGAATCTTCTTCTTCTTCTTCTTCTTCACCAGAATTTGGCGTTGCTGCAAACATTCCAGATCGAATTTATTTTAATATAAAATTGTCAACAGTCATGCCTTTATCATTACGAGAAAACTATTACTATTCATAAAATAATACTTTCCTTTGAAAAATATTATTTTAAAATTATCTGTAATCACTTGGGGATGGTTATGAATTGCGATTATTTCAATCAAAATTATTGCAAGTTAAAAAGAGTTTTTGTGAAGCTTCACAGCCATTTCAGACAAATGGATAAGCCCTAGAGATTACATATCAATCATTAATAAGACGAACATCATCTCAGATAATACTCATAAAAATTCTGGGTAACAAAACGAATTTCGATGCATTATTATTTGGAAAGTAAAATGACCGTACCTGACGGCATGAAAGTTTCTACCGTCAGCATATCCCCATCGTTATTAATTGATTTTTCTTCACCATCCCATTCCGTTGAATCCAAAATATTATTGTTACCCCACATATTTCTCTCAGGAATCGAATTGAAATCTTTTGCGTTACTGTTAACGTCATCGCTGTTTACATCACCTGTTGAGTCTAGAACGAAACCTAGAGAGAATAGAAAAATAAGATTTTTTTATAATTTTTTCGATTAACTTTAATAAATTAAATTTCTGAAAAATTAATTAAATATATTTGTAAAGATATTGCAGTGCAAAATGTGCAAATATTAAAATTTAAATTATATTGAAATTCAAAATGCTAAACGTTTTCTGAATGAATTAACTCTCAGTAAAGATACCTATCTGCTGTTGCTGCTGTTGTTGTTTTATGAAATTATCCAACAATTCCCTATCTGAATTAACACTCTGAATTGTCGTAACATCATTTACGAATGCCAATTTTATTGACTGAAATATTTTTATGTCAAACTGATCTTGAAAGAGAGGATTTGGTCTTAATAAGCATCGAACATTATGATATGAACTACGTGAATTGGATATCGAAAGAACATTAGAGGATTTCCAAACTTTATATTGGGCGTTTTCTAAATATTTCAAATACTCTAGCAGCGATATTGCTTTTAATTTGTTGCAATGGTTAAATTAATTTGAAAAGAGTTGAATATATCAATCGATGCGTAGAGACATCGAAATCGATAATTCCCTCAAAACTTTCCTCCTGCATTAATAATTTCGAGTGCTATTTAATGATTTCAAAAGTGGATAAATTTCATATGGTAAGGTTGTATGAAGTAAGCTATTTTATTCATCATTTCTAATTCATTCAAATTTCCGACATAGGGAAAACGCTCTTTCTAAGAAAATTTCCTACTTTTCAGATATTCAAAGCTAAAAAAAAAAAAAAGAAAGATGAAGCATTAAAACGAGCAAAACAATCGTTGTGAAGGAAGGAGTTGTCAATCCAAAATTTCTTTAAAAAAATATATCAATTTAAAAGGTTGGTTTCTTATATCCCTAACTGCAATCAATATTTTATAGGAAGCAAAATACCTATTTAATGCAACAGTTCTAGTGAACATTTTTTGGATATAAATGATATCTGGTTTATTGTATTGTTATTCTACATAATGTGTAATGCATTGTAATGTGTAATGTTTATTAAACGATTAAATAAATTTTGAATTTAAAAAAAAAAAAAAATGATATCAAATAAGAATAGTGAACTGCTGTTGCTAGTAAGCAAAAATTTCAAAAGACCAAAAATAAACGTTCAAAAATTAGAATTAAGCAAAAAACTCTAAGTTATTACTCATTTTATTCATATTTTCACTGTTACTGGATTTTCAGAATTCGATTGCATAATTGAATCAACAAATTAAAATCCAACTGATTAAATCGAAAATTTAATTAATCACAATCAGAAAGAATGATATTTTGAAATAATCGTTACAGTATCAAATAAAAAATTTGCAATTCCAAAACTAAACTAGGAAATTTAATGAATATTTTATTGACAAATATTATACTATTATTTTTCATTAGTCACTAGTTCAATCTCGAGATTATTGCATGCTTCTTTAGGATGATGTTCAGATAAAGTGGAAAAAAGAAATATCAACCTGTAATACTCGCCAAATATTTTCCGGATTAACAACATTGCAAAAGTTAAGATCATATTTGAGTTGTAGCATTAAAACCACTTTGAAATATGCGATAAGACATTGTGTTCGAGCATCTTCCAAGGTATAACCTTTTCGACCAAGCTGTTCTAATTGAGTACTTAAAACTTTCTTCAAAATGTATTCGGCCGGATTTGAAACAATCAAAGCACGTCGTTCGGTTGATGCACACTCCCCAAATAAACCATCTGTAAAAGATGCACTTTGTTTTGAAATCTATTCGAACAAAACTTATGACTTCAAATGAGTCATATAGAAGTCCTGTCCGTTATCAGCATCATACTAATAAATTTCATTAGATGATATGTAGATGTGATATATATTTTTTTTTTACTTTATCACCTGCTAATATGCTGAATGTAATTTGAATAAGAATTCGGATTACGGTAACCGTTGAAGCGAATAAAAAGCTTTTCAAAGTATCAACTGCATATAGAACTCATGTTATTAAAAATAATCCTTTTTATCTTTTTTATCTTTATATTGCTAATAGGCATTCTTTATATACTTTATTTGCAAGCTAAATTTAAAACTTTAGCTAAAAAACTTTTACAAATTATATTAAAAAGTTTACTATAACCATTCATACTTCTTCCCGACATTTTACCGTATCCTTTTATTTGACTATCTATCTGTCTGCTTTCTTAGTATTAATTTACTAATAGTATTAATTTACTAATCGAAGTTTTTGTCTATATTTTAACATATTTTTCCGATGATTCTTCGAATTAAAATTAATGCGATGTTTATCAGTAATATGAATTTCCCAGATTATCGAAAAATGATTCACATTTCGATCACTTTTTTTTATAAATATGAAGAAAAGTGAAAAAAACAAGCGGTGCTTTTTTTTTTATACAAATGTGATCAGATGTTATTTAGGGAAATAGTTATGACTAATTTAGTATCGCGATACCATGATACTTGTATCTGTGTAAACATGAAAGGAGGATACGGTACATTAAAGCACCTGTCCTATTGTCTTAATAAGAGATAGTGGAATAAAAAAATTCATTTCATGGAAGAATTCAAAATGGTTTCATTTTTCGAAACAAATCTATAAAAATATTTCATTTTTTCTAAAAAGTTGCTAATTCCCTCGTCTTATTCATCATTCTTTAGGACAAAAATGATGAATAACATGTCAGTTTAATGAATTTCTTGGCTTATAGGCTTGTTAGTTCATCAGCTGCACTATTAAGTTTTTTGACTAATCTTATTATTTTACTTTTATTAGCCAATGCATGAAGTGAGAGAGTAGAAGATTGAATAGACTCCAAAAAAATGCTGATAATAATGCATTATTAACAAAAGTTATGTTGAATTGAATATCAGAAAGCTCTGATTTCATCACGGAATTACCGTATGAAATGAATTCAGAATTAAATTCAAAGCAAAATATAAAAACTTCAAAATCTCTTCATTGAAAATGAAACTTTTTTGAGTGAAATTTTTTATAAATTAAGACAAACCTTGCACACAAATTTCGTCTTCATCGCATATTTCATCGTACAATATGCAACCTAAAAGAAAGAATCATATTTTTCTGAAAAGTTATGATGTCAATTCACTGAAATCAAGCAACTTTCAAGAGCTTAATGAACGATCAAATGACTTCGGTTAAGTTATTATGAGCTTTTTTTTTCTAAAGTACGATATTACATTTTATTCAACAAATTATGCAACTAAATAAAATCAACAAGTGGGCAGTCTTGTTGAAATAAACCAATAGAATAGCTTATTTGATATTTGATTATAAAGGATAATAAATTTTTTCTTTATTGGCCATTAAAAGATTTTCTCTCAATTTATTCCCTTTTTATAAGCTACTAAATTAATTTAAAAATTTTATAGAGTATGAAAATGTTAAAATGGAAAATAATTAAAATCATTATGAGCAGAATAGTTGTGACACAGATATTTATGATATATCGAGTATGCTTTAAATCATTTTGAAAAATTGCCCTTTAATATCTGTTTCATTTTTAACAGAATTTAAAATTTTTAAGATAATTTATGAACTGCTGATAATATTTGTTTAAAATTCTTAAAATTCCATCATTCATTTTCAAAGGAAAAAAGAAGAGTAGTTGGAACAAGAAAATATCGTTGCTCTAGAAATAGAGAACATAATTTTTCTTTTAGTACAATTTTTAATTTTCTTGTAACACTCTTATTTATTTTATAAAAAAAGAAATCACAAAAATAATTAGCATTTCAATTCTTTACATGATTACGAAGCTATCATTATTTTGCTTCAAATGTTTTGTAAAAAGAAATAGATGGAAATGTGAAGGTAATTAGAGAGCCAATTGAATATATTGTGATGCTTGTTAATAAGATGTTAGTTTTAGCTTCATAACGTCATTTTTATATTTTAAAAAAAGCAAAATAAAGAGGGAAAAAATAAAAGATAAGAAAAAAGAAAAAAAAGAAAAATTGTCAATACATTTATAAATTCATTGAATAATTAACAGTCTGAACAGAAAAATATTAACAATTTACATTCATGAATATCTTCCCGAAAATCTTGTTACTCGTTTATACGTATCGCTATGAAATATGGTATGAAAAAATAAATGCTCCGTATTATTTTCAAATAATTTGCGAACAGGAATAAGTGGAACAAATAATTTAGATGATTAGCATTTGCAATAAAAGTTCCATTTGATCAGCTATAAAAGGTATAATTATATCATTGGCTCTTAGTTTTATTAGGTCTTTCAAACCCTAATTTCATCTTGAATCCCATTTTGAGTACTAATTTAACTTCCTTCTTATTCTCATCCATAATAATTGATAATCACTATTGCTGTCATATTCTTTGCAAAATGGAATTTGCTTGGAGATTTATTTATACGAATAATTAAGGGAATAATAGAACAAACTAAAGTTCAAATGGCTAAAATTCAATTCGAAGTATGATTAAAACATACGATAGCTATAATCATTGCATATTTTGATATACCACTCTAATAGTGATTCCTTATATTTTTTGCTTTAAATGAAAATAATTATCAAGCCATATAATAGTTAGAAAAAATCATACAAAGCCTAGTTAGCATTCATATTTTGTGCCAAATCTTGAAACTTTCGATAATGATCTATCATCCAGTAGATGATTTCTGATAGCAAAGAAAAATATACAAATAATATTGCTTGTTTTTATCTACATATTATTAATGAATTCTAAGCTTTCCCAATTCAGAAATATTAGTTGGAGTTATAATAGTTCTTTGAAGTGTTTATGAAAAGAAAGTTTCTTCAAAAAATTAAAAGCAAAGGAAAAGAATGCGAAAAATATTTTAAATATTCTGTCTACTTCTCTTTTCATTTTAAAATATCTTATCATCTAGAAATAAAAATCTAAATCTCTCAGCTAAATTTGAGGATATTTCTTAAGCATGTTAAAAAGAAAGGCAAAAGCCTTGCAGCAATTTTTCTGTTTAAATGGGCAAAATCTATTTTGCAATTTCTTTCTATATCGTTATTTTCAAGCTGCTTACAAAGTACATCTATATAAAAATCTGAACTAAAGTTTATTAAAATTGAGAATAAGCATTTTGAAGACAAAACAAAATTTTCTGCTCCAAAACAATGTAAAAGATTTCAAGAACCAATCATGAAGGTTGCAAAATAAAAATTTGAAATTTTCTTATCTTACCGAAATATTCGCAGTATTCTAGGGATAAAAATGGACTCATTTAAAAAAAAAAATAGCACTTCATAATTTTTATCAAACTCCAGATTGTTTTACTTCGAATTTAGCTTCAATAATGAAACTTAGCTACGGTATTTTAGCGGATAATAGACCTTAACCTTGTTTGCGATTACAGCATGCCTCAATAATCAACATTTGATGTTAATTTTCTTTCATTTCATCTTCCCTTTGATTTAATAGCTTAAACTTGGATATAAATTCACTTCATAAAAGAATGTATATCCTCCAATAACAATCGCTAATTTAAGATATTAGGATTACATCACACATATATTGAAATTTTGTTGATCGTATCATTTTGAAGTAAATATGATTTCCTTCTTCTCTGTTAATGTTTTATTAAAAAAGTAATACCAAAAGAACTTATTAAATTCTTCCGCCTATTTAGAGGTAAATGAAAGAGTTTCTAATCACAAAACGAATTTTACATTTTTATGCTTCCTTTCCGCCTCATTTGAGAAGCCTTCTTTAATAATTTATTGACTGCAAGAGAATACAATTTTACCAGCCAACATATATCATCGTCCATTTATACTACTGCATATAAATACATTATAATAACTGAGGGGATAAATAACAATTACCTCCGGGACTCATTCCAAGCATACATTTTATTGTTTTCAAACTTTCAGTGCTTGTTTACTACATAACTTCGATTCTTTAGCAGAAATAATGAAAAAAAAAAAAAAAATGACTAAGAAATATCCAAAATACTTCATTATGAATATCTCCAAAAAGCACTTAAATGCCTTCTTAAATGACGTCAATGTGCGTCACTTAGTAACCATTAAAACTTTCCAAATAAGTTCGTCATTTTGAAACTTGAAAAATAATTCATCAAACAAGTATTAGCAAGAAATGCAATATGTTATCATGTTATATGAAAGGAAAAAGAAGAAATAGCAAACCATAGAAAAATCATAAAAGTTACTTGATATAAAAAACACAGTATTGAAAATTTACACTGAAAAGGGTTTAAAACTTCTATGATTCAAAATACAGATAAAAATTTTTCTAAATTTCATCAAAAATTAAATTAAATTTTTCAAAATATTAACAAATTTACTTTTTTAACAAATCTGTTTCGAGCAAAAGGAGTTTTGATTAAAAATGCACTTCAAAAAAAAAGCCATGTGAAGAACTATGGATCCAATCAAAATATTAATGATGAGTCACTTCTTCCCCATTTCTTAATTAAAAAATTAGAGAAGTTATACATAGGATAAAGTTGCTATGAGAATAATCCCTCTTTCGTATCTGATGATGGCTTTCATTAATAGTTGCTTGAAAATATATCGATTTTGTATCTCCATCAGTTCAACTGTTTATTCAACTGCAAATTAAAGTTCATCTAAAAAATCAATAAATTAACAATTTTTTTCCCTAGGAAATTTTTCGCGTTTTCGTTTTTTTTCCAGATTCTGAATTTGCTGATGCTTATCGATCCGTGCCATTTGTCAATTTTTTTCGCTTAATTTTACATTTACTTATTAGTGTTGCTTTGGCTGATAAATCGGCTAATAAAACACTCCATTCAAATATATCAGAAAATAAGAATGTCATTGGTCGTGCTGTTTATACATGCATAGATGAATGCATGACGTCAGTTCAAGGGTAATCATTCAGAAAGCTGTAGCAATAATTAGTGCGATAAAATGCTCGCATATGTATTATTTATGTGAGCTAAAACTACGCAAGAACTAATTTACAAATTCTTCATTTCATTTCGATGTTTGTTAGAAGTTTTCTGGAAAAATTTCCGATTCTCGAATGCCAATGAAGCTACGATGAACGTATGGAAGAATTTCGCAAACATGATGCAATTAAAGGTAAAGTGAAATGTGAAAAATAAGGAAACGAGAATTTGTTTTTCAACTGGAAATAGAGATAAAAAATGAGGTCTCATTTTATCAAATTAATACTAAAATGAACATGATGGAAAACAACCGTATGAATAAAATTGAGTGTCATATGTGTATTTATTTCTGCAGGAATTATTACAAAATTCAAAAAAAAGCACATAAATTCTGATTTCCTTTTTTTTTCTGAAACACTGTGGGTGGAATAAATTGGAATAAATCTACTTTAGTTGAATTCAATTTCATTTCTTCAATTTAGTTTCTATACACTGAACTTAAGCTCCTCAGCTTAGCTAATCTAATTTAGTTTGGCCTACTCGTATATTGTCAAACTAGTAAAAAAGCATCAATTTTCGAACTTTATAATATTACAGCTTGTTTGAGCAATTTTTATTGTATAGAAAGAAGAATGAAATGGACGAAGTGAAATCACTGAATCAAAATGAAATTAGAACATTGTTTGGAATATCAAATCAGTTCTTGTTTAATATTTCAAAAAATTTTGGAAATTTATCTGGTTTTTTCATATTGATTTATTTGTAGAACTTTTCAACAGAAATGCTCTCAACACAAGAAAACCTGACCTTATTTAGTGTCATCAAATTGCTAGGTAATCTAGGCTCTTTTTTCTAGTCACTTCCGCTATCAGATCTCAATGTCATCAAAAAATTTTTCATTTTACCTTATCTCTTTAGCAAAATTCTATCAATTTGAATTATTTATTTTCCAAAAGTAAGCCTTAATTGAAAGCGATCAATTCTTTAATACTTTACTACTTTAATTCTATTTGAAAAAAATTTTAACAACCTACCGTTGGCAGATTTAGTACTGACAGTATCAGCAAGAAGAGAGAAAATGATAATGGCAACAGAATAGACTATTTGTCGGTTGAATGAAAAAAACTCCTTTGAAGCAGCACCGGAAATCGGGCCTGCTACCATACCGTCAACCGCTTGTCGCCATTTGCAACCTTTCTACTAGCAGTGCCTCGTTTTGGGGTGGAGAAGATTGCACGACAAGCCCATCTTGCACATGACGACTAGGCTGCTCTATGTGCACGCATCTGTGCATGAGTGTGCGTGTGCACTATTGAAACCTGGCTATGCATAACTTTGGCCAAGTCTTCAATAATAGATAGGCAGAAAGCACAAAAAAAAAAAAAAAAAAGCTCTTAATCTCTAACTATCCATGCCTTATTTCTCATTACCGCAACCTTTCACTCCTCAGTTATACCTCTTGGCTCATTTTTCGTATTGATTTCAAGCAAAGCTGCAAATACTTTGGCCTTTGCAGTTGTTTATTTGTGATATGTGGGTATGCGAATGTGTGCACAAATTAGGGAAGCAAGCCTGATGAGAAAGGTATTACAGGCTAGTAAAGGATATGAAACGAAGCTGATTGGACGGCATTCACTACAATCAGATGAAAGTGCTCAAACTTACCCTAACTAAATGGATGTGATAAGTTAATGCTGACTCCAATCAACTAGCTGCCACTGCTACTCGCCATTCTCGCAGAAGACATTGACACATGCATGCACGCAGATTCTGCACGCACGCATCGTATACAGAGTGTGAACTGAAGGCATTACTAATTAACTTCATGTACTTTATGTTTCATTTCATTTCTAATTTCCTGCTGAAAGCCATAAATAGGCATAAATAATTCAATAATTTCAATAGTGATGATATATGTTATCCGTTTCAATCATCATATCTTAAAAGAAATGCATATTGGAGTAGGGAGTGATTGAATGAATGAATGAATGAATGAATGAATGAATGAGTGAATGAATGAATGAATGAATGGATTGATGAATAGATATTTAAAAAAGAGATAATTTCAAATGATCGAATAATCCGACTCCATTCTCTCACAATACTGCAAAAAGTTTTTCTCAAAATTCCCACAAAACCAATTTGTGATGAAAAATTAAAATAAATTGAGAAAGCGCTTATTGAACGGAAGCATTAGTTCTATTATTATGGGTAGTTCATTTTGATCACAGAAAAAAATATAATTGTTGTTTGAATAAGATGAATTTATTTTACTTTTGAAATTAAATTTAAAATTTTTTCATATTTTTGTAAAAAAATTCTCTGTTGATGAAACGGAATAGTCCTATTATTATGTATGCTCCATTTTGAATATCTACTTTTTAATGGATATCTTGGAGCAAATAATGGTATTGTTAATGTTGTGAAGATAAACCAGAGAATAATTTAAATCTATTTCACCATTTATAGAACAGAGAAAATTTAAAGAATGTTATCAGAATAAATAGAAGGATATGGCAAGAAAAATTGGACTTCACAAAGAGAATATAGATAAAATTCTAAGCTCTTCTAATTTTATTTCCATTACAAAGTACTATTTCCAGCAATACTGATACCAATATCACAAACATTCATCTCCCTGAAATTAATTTTTTCATTTGTGCCCTGTTACATATAGTACATTACGGCTCGTAAAATTTAGTAGAAACCAACTAATTAGATCTCACTTAGTCACAATGCCCTGGTTTATATTCTAAATTGGATGGGTTATTGCGAAAATTTTTACCCCATCATTTAAATTATTACAGTATCAAATTTGTAATCCTCGTCTTCATGCATCTATTTTCGAGTATTCATTTTGATCTTATTTTAATCTGAAATTGATTTAAGTGACTGAATCTTTCGCCCAAATATTGATTATAATTCCTTTCAATTTTTTACTTCCTGGAATCGTTGATCAAAAATTCATTTTTATATACATTACTTTAATTGAACTATGAATTAAGCGAAAACTTTACTTTGAGGTTTCGTAAAGTATTCATTTCAACATGATGTGCTGTAATATTTAAGTGAAACTCTCTTTCAGGAAGTATGGAATGTTTCGCAGAATTACTTGACGCATTAGATGAAGAAAAGATGGCGACAGTCGTTTGTAAATCAGAAAATAATCAGTCCAGCAATAGGTCTCGTCTGAATAAGGCTTATAATAAACAAACGCATTATATGAGGTAAGGTATGAAATGATTTTAATTATTTGAATCTAGATATATAACAGCGAAGGAAGATGAATTTATTTTGACGTTCATCAGAATTCCTTATAAAAATCGTTTGAAATTATTAATAGCAGAGAAGTACAAATCACATTAAAGATTGTTCATGAGTTTACGACTTATGTTTACCTTCCTTTCAAGAATTCTTAATCTTTAGTCGTGAAATTAAACTACTATGGCTTCTTACAAATAAAAAGAAAAAATGGAAGTAGACTGAAAAAGAAAAGTGAGTGTTGAAGAACAGTTAGTAGTGAAGAATTAACTTGAAAATTTAACTAAATTAAAATAAAAAAGGATGCTTTGTCAAAATGTGATGTTAAAATATAACCATTAACATTGTTTAAAAGATATTTAAAAGAAACTAATTTATGTACATATATAGCTATTATCATTCATCTCTTTTGATTGGTAACAGTGTATTAATAGGCGATGTTTTTGATACTGTTTCGTATTTATTATATCATAATTTAGAGTTCTTGAAAGACGGCGATTGAATAGATCTAAAGAAAGACGTCGACGTCGTAAAAATCTAGCAAAAAATCTGCCAATTAAAGAACCGCTTAATTTCGTTTTACAAGTGTACATCGATTTTGGATTTGCGCAACGTATGAGTGATAAAGAAATAGGTAGACTGGTTCGACAAATGGGTCGTGTTTGGGGTCTCCAAAAGAAGTTTGTTTTTTTGTTTTAAATCATAAGTAGTGCTTTAGATAAATCAAACAATCTTTTTAATTTTTTAAAATTTTTGGAAAAATCCTTTTTAATTTAAAGGAATTTCATCTATCAAAATTATCGACTGTGCTTGAGATACGATATTTCATTTTACATTAGGTTATGTGTTGATAGATTTTCCATTGTAATAGAAAGTTTCCCTTTATATGTCAGTAACAGACCATCAGTAAACAAAATAGGACTAATTTAAGTCAATTTTGTAGCATTCGCACCCTACAATGTGCATACATAGTATAATCTTACCAATATAAAACATACATACGTATATTAAACATACAATGAATGATGCGCAATAATCATATAGGATTTGCGTCAGAAAGATTTTTTACTTTTGAACTGATTTTGTCAAATTTATGTCACTGTAATTGAAAATTGATTATTAAATGGTTAATTTTTTAAGAAAGAGAATTGTCGGATGAGATAAATTTGCAGGAATCCTGGTTTGCAGGTTACACTTCTCTCACCAGATGAACGTTTTTTATGTGAAGGACGTCAGAAGTTGACTGGTTTCGATCATTTCAACTGGATCATTTCTAACAAAAATATAAATGAAGTAAGATCCATGCTATGTTTTAACTTTATACAGTGTTGCTTATATAGTTTGATTGTCGAGTTTTGAAACTTAACTTTGAATAACGAAGTGCAGTCTTTTTTATTTTGGAAATGAACTCAGATATTTCGGTACGTTTGTAATTCAAAAATAGGAATCAATTTGTACTAATTAGTAATTCATCTGTTGCTGTTTAACATTATATAGATAGCGTTTTTGTATTTTTGTAATCATTTATTGCATCACTTATCACATCTGTATTGTTCACTGTATAAAATATAAATTAGAGAAATAATTTTATTGCATTTTCAATATAAGCAATAATATCTTTTTTTTCTCCTGAAATTTCAGTTTGTTATGCAACATCATATGGTTTATTTGAGTCCAGATTCGCAACTTGATGCGCTACTAGATGTGAAACCTGACGAAGTGTATATTATTGGTGGCCTCGTGGATGAAACTGGAGTTGGGTCGTTGTCATATTGTAGAGCAGGTGTTTTCCATTATCTTGTTTTACAATGCAATTAAATATTTAACCATGAATTACTTTGAACAACTATAAAATTATCTTTTCAATAACTAATTTATGTTCTTCAACTCGAAATTTCTGGTCCCATAGTTAATGGTTGCTTTGTTAAATATTGCTTTGATTATCGTGTCAAAAAATAAAACAACATCAATTTATCCGTTTATTGTAGCTGCTCAAAGTTTCATTATATTTCGAAATATATTCTTGTCTTAGAGGATTTTCTATTACGCTGATAATATATTTTTTAAAAGAATATAGCATTGCTTCGATGATTTTCGAACTCGGATTGAAGGCATAATTACAAAGACAAAATTAAGGAATTTTCTCAATAGATATTTTAGAGAGTATAGAGAAATTTATACTCAAAAGGAAGCGAACAGATTTTTGTATATTTTTTATTGCAGAAGCATTAGGCTTGGATGCTCGACGATTACCGATACAGGAATTTTTACATCGACGTGATAATGGAACTTTCAATGTGATGCTTACAATTAATCAAGTTGTTGAAATTCTTGTGCGTTATGTGAACTCAAAAAATTGGACTGAAGCACTTTCTGTTGTGCCTAAAAGAATGGGCTATGAGGTTATGAAATCGCCAGTTTAATTTATTATTTTCAATAATTTGATAGAATTTTGTCAGTATTTCTAATTATGCCTTTATGCAATACCAAAATATTAACAGCTGAAGCATGAAGAATAAATATATTCTTGAAAGATTCAAAGAAACTGAAGAAATACTATGCAACATTTCAGCCGATAGAGAATAAACAATTCAGAGCATGATATCCAGCGGAATAATTAAATTTTCGGGAGATAACACCGTGAGCATTTTCTTTAAGAAATTTAAAAGTGGTCTGTTTATTCTCTAATATAGAAAGAAAGTTTAAAAGTTGTATATTCTCTAATATAAAATTTGCCTAGATAATGAAAATGTGTTTAGATAATGCAAATGATTTGTTTACTGTTTATTGCTCATTGATATATGGTGTTATTTTAGTGATTTACTATGTTTTCATTGTTATTGATGTTTTTGTGAAAATAATCCGAAATATAAGTTTGTTATTTCTATTATGGCACAATTGGTTCATTTTCCATTAATGAATTTTTTTCGCGGGAAATTTCTTATGCTGTTTTCTATCTTTCAAAGGAATTAGCCAATGTTTGAGTTTTTCAGTGCAATTTTTTATGTTTAGGAAGAGCATAGTGAGACTGTACAATGGTGCATAAAATGGACGAGAAAGATGATTTTTTTGGCATTGAGAAGGTTTCGGAAATACCCCTTCCACATCATATGAAAGCTGCAATCATGTCACGATCAAGAACAACGAAAAAATATAGTGAAGCTTCGAATAAAAGAAATGCTGTTTCAGACCAAAGGTCGGCTTATTTTGGATCAAAATTTTATTCAAACACTTTTCAAATCGATTTTATCTGGACTGGACGTGAAATGGTCAGCGATTCAGACAGTTCAAGTACAATTGTTGATACCTCTGGTATCGACTACCTCGACTCACAATATTTTGGTGATTTTGGGAATATCGAAATCGATAGTGAAGAAAGTAGCGAAGTTGGTAATGCTGCGCCTGATACATCTGGTATCGACTATGTTGATGCGCTGTATTTCGGTGATTTCCTAAACAGTCGATCTGCATTGAACGAGAATAAGAGTTACAATAATTTTGACAAACTTTTATTTAAGAAAACTGACAAGAGTAACCGAGATACTATTCAAATAAAATGCCAATGAAAATGTTCCAAATTTCTCTTGATAAAATAACTAGGATAAGTATGCCGAAACAACAGTGATTCCTCTGAGATGAAATCTCGTAGTTCCTCTGGAACTGATTGCATCAACTTTTAATATTTTTTTGATTATGTTAAAATTGAAAATAATTTATGTTGCTGTCCTGTTATTGTTTTAATGTCTTTATTGTTACTTAGAAACAGTATTCTAAAATCCATTTTCTGGAAGTTGAATTTTGTAGAATATATTACAGAAGTGCTTCAGGACCGAATCTAAATACAGAATCTGACTGTTATAGAATTAATGGATTGAGTTCCGGAAAGTATTTTTACTAATTTTAGGTTCAAATGAAATTAATCCAGTAAGCAGTTTTCTGATTTCTCATTTTCATGCTTTTTTTCTTCAGGTCAGCTCAACGTCCATTGGAGAGATCGTCAAATGAATACGTCGGAGATTTCAAAGAGGATATTGGATGTTATGACAATGAAAATGATGTAGATGACGATAATATTCAATCATTCGTAAATTTTTATTAATAGGACTAAGAAGTAAATTGTTGGTTGAAAGGAAATATTGAAGTAAATTTCAATATCCTTAGTTTAAAAAACAAAAATTTAAAAAAAAAAAAATCGTAAAAACTAATAGTGCTTGCTTTTCGTCAAATTATTTTTGAAACTATTGTGAAACTGATTCACATTAAGGAAATGAATTTCCAAGCGACTAATTGGAAATCGATAATTTTTACTTAGCTTTATATGGGAAGCCAGTTTTTAACCGTTTAGCTTGTTATTAAATTATCTGACGATTTTATAGCTTTATCTTGTTATTTTTTGTTTTTGTGAAGAAAGTGTAATTAAAGATATCGCAGTATGATTTATGTAATATTACCTCTACTAATGATACTATAATTTACATTTCTTAACTACAAAAAAAAAAATTGTGTTGTAAGCTCTATATGTAAATACATTATTCCGAGAAAGAAAATCATTAATATTGCAGGAAATTTTGAATTTAAAGACATATAAGGAGATGGGTCTCAAAAAAATATGGGAAGAAATTCAACCAGTTTGGAAAATGAGTGATGAAGACTTAGTTAATTTGATGGCAGATCGGATCATTTATGAAGATGGTATTATTTATTGCTGCATATAATTATCTATTATTTTCGAATATAAAGCATTAGCGCTTCTTACTCTCTTCGAAGTCTGAGGCTATTTTGTATATCTGTTGCTTTCGTTTCAAAAAATATTTTCGATTTATACATGTTTTCAGAAGAACTTATCGCATTTGATAAACCATATCAAATGGCTTATTCAAATGCACCGAGCAATCAAGCCGAATTGTTACGTATTCTTCCCAAACTTTCGTCTCGAGTAACACCACATATTGATTGTTTGCGAATGATAAAATCTATTGCAAAACCTGTTACCGGAGTGATATTATTTGCAAAGTTAGTTTATTTTTTCTTTTTCATTTTCATTTTTTGTTCATTAATAAATTTGGGCGAAAATATTTCTGCGTGTCTGCCTACTTATCAATAGAATTACTTTCGGATTCTACGTTATTTTATTATTTCATCCTTTTACTGGTCTTTAATATCTTTTTCTTTGATCCTTTCAAATGTGAGTGGAATATGGCATTTATGACTTTAATCTTGGAACTTAAAAAATTGCTGAGGAACTGTTTTTCTTTATTAAATCGAATTAAATTAATTTCAGAAAGAGTTTGTTCTAGGAATTTCAGAATATTCTTTTGAATTTTTTCTTTCTTCTGCAGGAATAAAAGTACTCAGGAAAAAATAAAAGCTTTGTACGATAATAGACTATTAGAGCAGTACTACCGTGTCATTACAAATATGGCACCTGTGCATAAAGAAGCTTCTATCAATATTCCACTTTTCAAGTGTAGAAGGAAAAATAATAATTTCATGGTTGGTTTTGATGGTTTTTTTCTTCACTATAGATAAAAATATAAACCAGACCATTTCAGTAAACCAATCAATAAATAACTTTCGCGTTGAAAATGTCATTTTTAGATTTGGTCACTTTATAAAATCCTTCAAAAATTAGAAATGGCCTGGTCGACTAATTAGTGTTTTTATAAATATTGACTTTCTTAGATGAATGAAATTGAATGATAGAAAAACTATTTAATCTTTGAACTTTTTTTTAAATAATTGAAGATAATTTATACAGTGCAGAAAACTGTTGTAGATTTATATACTTTAATCTTTGAAGAATTTTGTGAAGTGGCCAAATTAAAAAATACCATTTCCAATGCTAAAGTTATTTATTGATTTGTTTGCTGAATTTTTGTGCTAATTTAGATGTTACCATTGGGTGTAAACAAGAACAATGAAATCAATCCCTTTTTGGAAGCAAGTACGCATTATCGTGTTCTCAAACATGATCCCAAAAATCATACCAGTTATATGGAGTGTATCGTTAATCGTGGTACTTTTTTCATGTTTAGACAATTCCTGGAAAGAAATATGAATTAAGTCACAAAAATTGAAGAAAACTGATTCTCTGATTATGAGGAAGTTCAATTTTAAGATGTTGCATTTAATAATTTAGCTAGTTAAATGATTAACTTTGTTGCCAGGGTTAAATTGAGTGTTCATATTTCGGTAATTCAAAAAATCTGTTTAGTTATGTGAATACAGCTTCAAAATTATTGTGATGTACAATATTTTATTAGGAATAAGACTTGTTTTCTATAACATTATCTGAATTATCTAGGCTGTTAAAAAGATTAAAAGCGAGAATTTTAGATGTACCAGAGCAAATACGCGCTCATCTTGGTTTCGGTATTTTATGTCCCATTATCGGTGACATGAAATACAATTGTAGTCGCCGAGAAGCAGGAAGAGGGATTCCACCACGATTATCGGATATTGCGTTACAAGATTTAAATATTACTGGTAATTTAATTTATCTTCCATTACTCTGTACAGTTGGAATGAATGTGTAGTTTGATATTCATTTTTAATATTTACTTTTTGTGATAAAGCTTGTATAATTATAGTGATTTTTTAAAATTTAACCTTTACTATGATAGCTTTGTGATGGTTTCATATGTGCTCGTTATATTTTAGAACTCAGAAAATATAGTCATTTCTGTATCTCATTCATTCCTTATATGTTGTTTAAATAAATAAAATCTCAAGTCGTTGAATAATTAAATCCGGATTATCAAATTGTAATATATGTACTCTCATTCGAACTGGAGATCTTGTTTATGAATTTTTTGAAAAAAAAAATTTTTTTTTTTTTTTTTTTTTTGAATTTTAAGAATTTTTTTTTTTTTTTTTTTTTTTTTTAAATATTTTTTTAGGGAATTTTTTTTGT